>RJWM01035222.1:0-19103 GCA_004363535.1 Dasyprocta punctata | reverse complement strand
AAGAAATTCCCAAAAATGTTTTCCAAAGCCACTGCAACTGTTTACAGTTTTATCAGCAATGAGAGTACCTATCACTCTGCACTGAATCAACTTTTGATATTTTTAGTGTTTTATATTTTTAAAATTAATAATTTTAATGAGTGTGTACTGATATTTTATTTTTGTGTTAATTTGTGTCTCTGTGCAGGCTTATGAGAATGAGCATCTTTTATAGGCTTATTTACCATTGATATATGTTCTTTTGTGAAGTTATTGAATTTTTAGTATTTGTATATATTGAATGTGTTCTTTTTTGATTTTAAAAAGCAAAACAGAAAAAAGGATACAGATGGTACAGAATTTCAAAAAAATAGGAAATTAACACTAGTTAATATATCACTTATTGTTATTTTAGAAGTTGTTCAGGTTACAAGATTTAGACATGAAAAATGATCAGTCAAACAATGAGAGCACAAACTATTCTTTTTGAGAACTAACAGAGATTAGTAGTATAGTTATCTATTTTGTATTCTTTTCAGCGGGTATTTGACTTGCAAGTAATATCTCCCAAACTATTATTTGTTAAAATTTTCTGCAGGCTTGGTTCTAAGCCACAAAAGGGTTAAAATTGCCCTAACAAAATAAACATAAACCCAAGAAGAAGGGTGGACGGGTTTGTGGTGGAAGATACAAAGCTCAGTCTGTAGTAAGTAAAGGTTCGGATGTCTATGAGTTACAAAAATGATGATGTCAAGTAGGTATTTGAATATGTGAACCTTGATTTGTAGAGAAAATGTGGACTGTGAAGAACAATTAGCAGTTATCAAAAGTGTTAAGTCCTGACCAAAAATTAAAGCATAAATTCAGTTGCTGTAATTTAATTATGTGTATACAAAGAGTACTAGTGTATTGTAATGATTGTGAAAATCTCATTGGTATACTTGTTTTCCTAAAGACTGGTTTAATAATATCCCTACCAAAAGACGCATTCTGGGTTATCCAATTCCAATTCCCTTACAAAAGATAATCATGATGTACATTTTAACTTAAGTCGAAAACTCTGAAATTTTCATTATCTTTTCTTTATATAGTAGTGTTTATCTCTAGAGTATAAATCACTACAAGTTAATTCTGTATTATATTTTATTTATTTATTTATTTATTTATTTATTTATTTTTGAGGCACCAGGAATTGAACTCACAATCTCACGCCTGCCAGACAAGTGCATAAGCCATTGAGCCAAACTCCCAGCCCTACTGTATTAGATTTTAAATGATGATTCCACTCTTTCAATTCTAATTTAGAAGCAAGAAGTTTCATGTTGTGGATTAAACAAGAGAACATTTCCACATCAGCTTCAATACAATAAAATTTCTGCAAGCTGTCAACAGCTAGATAGTAAAATTTCAGCTTGGTGATACTTAAATCTCTCTTCCCCAACTAAGGATATTTCATCCATGTTCAAATCAGGAAAAATTATCTTTACTTGATATCGAAGACAAGGGCCTTTCAGAAACTTCAAGTGAAATTTCTGAAAACTTTTAGTTGTTTATTCATTTTATTCATCAAGAAGATACCTGAAGAAAAACATTACTACACAGCATATAGAAAACTCAAAATTAGAAGCACAGTTTACTAAATTTGAATTGGCTTACATTGCTTTCTCTTTTATGTTCATTTTCTTTCCTCTTACATATTTATTATTAAATCTAGGCTACCAATAGAGTCTCTAATGACTCACCTAGGGCTAGGGTGTATATAAATTTTCTGTCCTTAATTCTACTACTGGAACTTAGGTAATCCTTTTTGTGTGTCCAGCTCTTGCCTTTTGATTAAAATACATACAATGAATTAATTACGTTGTTTACACTTGCTTTCCTTTGAATGACAGCCAGTTTCATCTGACACCAGTGTGGTATAATATAACAGATGATTTCTTGTATGATGGGACTAAAGCAATGTGACATTTTAGATGGCAAATAAAATAGTGAGTCAGATGGTCAGAATATAAAATCCTCTAATAAAGCATACCTAGATAAGGGCATCTATCTTAACAATATTACTCAACAATATTTACTAGAAGTTAGGCTTTGTAGCTAAACTTTCACAGAAATAGAGCTTTTGTTCACTTAGCTTCTGTTTAACATGAGTGCAAGTTTGATCATTTCCTTCTCGGTAATTTTCCGGTTGTAGTGCTCAAGAGTGTCTACTTGAGTCTGCCACATTGATACATAGATACTATTACATCCAAAGAGCCACCAAATAATCTTCAAACAGAAAATCATTGTCTGATACTGATATACTGATAGCTGATGGAAAGACTGCCAGTCGTCTCCTCATATGCCCACAACACAGCAGAGAAACAGATTTCAGCAGATTTAAACTGATTGTGTTCACGGACTATGATGTCATTGGCATCTTCCGCTCACAAGTGACTAAAAGGAGAAAATTGCTGAGCACTCAAAACTAAGTCAATTTTCCCTTGATTAAAAATGTATACTTTACCAGGATACTTTCTTGTCACTGAATTAAATCTAAAAAACAACAACAAAAAAAACTACTTTAGAACAGAAAGCTATTTTAGAAATAGCTAAAAAGCTACTTTAGAATTCTATGGGATGTTTGTGTTCTGAAAAAGAAATGAAAATCAACTAAATCACCTGAATTTCAAAGAATAAAATCTGGTTGACCAAAGCTTGCTTTAGCTTTCATCTATTTCAATCAATCGAAAGTTATTATGTCATACACACTGCCTCTCTTCTAAAGTAGCTCCCAATCTCTGCCTCTCTTCTAAGGTAGCTCCCGATCTGTTTTAAAACAGATCATCCAGCCAAGATACTAAAAACCTACCACCCTCTAACTTCACTTTTTGACAAGCTCTTAAGAATCAAAGAAGATATTTTCCTTTATTATCCCTCCAAACCTAACAAAGTAAACTGAGTTTGTTTCGTAGCATTTTCTGATGCTGTTTCACTAAGCAGGAATTTGACAAAAGCTATAAATACACAAATCAATAATGTATCTCTAAAATATCAAAAAGTACCTGGAAAAAATTGAGAAGCAACTCCTTTCTCAATAGACACGATAACAATAAAATGCTTAAAAATAATTTTCATGGGAAAAGAACTGGTCCTATTAGATAAAGCAATACAACATTATGAAATGCCATTAAAGAAAATGTCAACAAATGAAAAAAATGCCAGATACTTGATTAAGAATCTTTAACAAGACATATATTCATTTCTTCCAAATTATCACAGGAGCTATATAATTCTAAAAGGTCACAATATTTTTCTGTGTAATTCTGTAAATGTGACTGTTAGATGGTACAGAAAATATAGAGTAAAGTATTAATAGGTATATATGTCCTGCTAGGTAACACATTTACCACTATATAGGTAATAGCTAAATCTAAATCTATTGTTGTGATTATAGAAGAAAATATTCTCACAAATTACTAGTGGATGTAACTTCTTTGCAAAGGAATGTGGTAGTATCTGTTAAAGTAAAAAGTGTATACCCTCTTTGGCTCAGCAAGCTTCCTCTTGGGAATCTTTCTCATAGAAATGGTAGCATAATGGCTACAAGATCGTACTTATTGTAGAAATTGTTATAGTGACAAAAACCAGGGACTTAGGAAATGTGCACAAGTAAAAATGTCTAAACAATGTCAAATGCACAGTAAGAATATCAGACAGATATTGAAAAGAATATACTAGAACAACATGTCTCAAAGAAGTTGCATCCATTAAACAGTTGAATGTGTGTACATAAATTATGTATATATATCCTCTCTATATAGTATGAAAATACATATATAATTCTAAGAAAGCATATAAAATCAAAAGACACATACCCTGAAATTCTGTAAATAATGATCAAAAGTCCTTTGTATAAAAAATGTATAAAAACTTATTCATGTAAATTTATGGTTATAAATAAAACTGTTATGTGTAGCGATGAGGTACAGAGAAGAATGGGGAGGAAGGCAGAAAAAAGCAGACAATTTTTAAAAATACATACATGCACATATGTTATGTAAACTAGTGTGTATGTGTGTTCAATATTCACAAAAATATTTTAAAATTATGAATAGAAACAAAACAAAATCTGAACATATTAAAGAAGAGTTTTGTAGTTATCTGTACCACCACCTTGTGTTTTCTTACTTGTCCGTTTTGTGAACTTGATATTAATGCACCATTTTGATAAGTGGAGAAGGGTATTGATAACTTTTATCTCAACAAGATTTGCTGGTAACCTGGAGAAGATGAGCAGATCTGTATGGATCAAGATGAAAAAAATCCTACAGAAGTATACGGTGTTGGGATATGAAATCTTTATATCATAGTGATGTGGACAATCGATGCGAACTAATGTTACTGTTCTATGTTACTGATTCATTCATTCAATTAGCATTTATTGAGAAATTGTAGGGCCGGGGGTAATAGCTCAGTGGAACAGTACCTGCCTGGCAAGCACGAGGTCATGAGTTCAATTTCAGGTACAAAAAAAGATAGAAATTGTATTATATGGAACCAAAGTTCCTTGCTCATGGATTTTCCATTGTATTGGGGAAAACCAAAAATTTTATGTTTGTGTGTGTGTGTCTGCATGTGTGCATGTGTGTGTGTCTACAAGCAAATAGATGCACTCAATTTTCTGACCCAAGGACTGGCAAGAGCTTCCCAGAAGAAAAAATAGAAGAATAAAGAACAGAGTAGAAATAAAAATCAGTGGACTAATAAAATTACTACAGGTTTGTATTGAAAAGATAGTACCTGTTCTATTATGGAAAGGAAATATATAACATCTCAGGGCATATAAATACTCAGGAAATCCATTTGGATTATACTTTAATAAGTCAAAAGAAACTATGTTAGCTTGGGCCACTATGGGTCTGTGGAAGCAGAAAGGAATGAAGATAATTTTAAAATATGTACAGGAGACAGAAGAGAGATTGCATCATTGATGAATATTAGGTTTCTCACATGTGAAACTGGATCAGTTCTATGACTATTAAACAACATAGAAGTACAGCAAAAGAAACAATTATATGAAGACCACGAATCTGGTTTTTGGTATGTACATTTTGAAGAACTTTTTTATAGCTTTCAAATGCATATATAGGGAAGCAGGAAGTAATTGGGAATCTTAGTTTGATAACTCAATCTAATCTAGCTAAAAGATTTTTGTGGTCTAAGCTGGACTCCTTCATCTGTGTACAGTGACCTACAGGTAAGTAACATGACTGCCTCTGGTTGTCAGGAAACTGTCTGAGGCACCTAAGCTCTCACAAAAATGGTCTTTCATTCTTCAGCAGAGCAGCACAGGCTGTGTGTGAAGTGGCTCATGTCCAGACACAGCATGAATTTGCACAGCACATTAACTTCTATCCAATTCTGCTGAACGAAGCACATCATTAGGTTATCTAGATTCAACAGGTGGGACGAGATCTTCCTGAATGAGGATTCTGCAAAGTCATATTATAGGATGGAGTAAATACAGAGAATGGTAACAACTTGTTGCCATTTGCTCTGGGTTCTTACCTTCTTTGAAAAATGACCAGGTGTTAAAACCTTTTTCAATTTACTTACTGAGAAGTCTACATTCTCTTACTTTCTCGTAACATGACCTTGTAGCCAATTACATTCCAAAGGTGAAGTGGTAAGTGGTTCCCTGTTCAAGTGCATGGTAAGATAAAAGAAAATGTGTCCAGTAGCTCTGACTATAGCCTATGCTTTCACATAAATATGCACCTACTTCTCATGATAAAAAATGTACACACACGCATTTTTGACTAAATATAGTAATTTAATAACAGGGCTATAGGTCATCGATATAATAACCAGGTTTTTTAAAAAAATAGGTTTCAAGCTCTTCATTGTAATGTTCAATATGTAATCCATCAGTCTTCCAAGTCTTGAATTGTCATAGCTGATGATGGTGCTTGATCACGAGATTATCACTAGATTGTATCATAGATGAATATTAGGTTTCTCACGCATCTCAGCTTCTCTCGTGACATCTGACTACAATATGTTGCCTGGGGCTGGTTGTACAAGGTGTCTCTAAAGCACTGGGTATAAATGCCTGACTGAGGAGATAAGGGCCTAAAGTTCAGCTGCCCTTCTGATCTACAGACTGTGTGACTATGGAGAGAGTTACAAACCAGAGGCGATAAATTTCTGAAGGATTGCCCATCGAACTCTAAAATATACCATTATAATTTAATCAGTTTAAGCTGTTAATCAGTTTTATAAAATACTTCATTTATGGAAAATAGAAACATATGGTAACAGGAGAAATTTCATCTGAAACTATTACTGAGTGGCTATTTCCGGCTGTGTACCAATGACTTCAAAATCATTGAATGCGCAGAAACAATAGAGACTACTAAACACAGGATCCCCTGGACTTTCATTCTACACCCTTTGCAAAATCAAAAACCAGTAAGCATACATATAAATGTTCAACTTTAAATAATATCAGAGAGTAATCAGAAACCAATTATTATGGAACAATGCAGGAAACTGAAAAGACCTTTCAGACAATGAGATAATGATTGAAATTATTTGTTTGGTTTTGCTTTTTTAGAATGACAATTGTAAGAAGTGTACCAGATATGAAAATTGTTTTACAGACACTGAATTTCACTGTTCTATGTGAGTATTTTCTATAGAAGGCAGATAACAATATGATTTAATTGAACAATAATTTTTGAAGTCAATTAATTCAGGAAAATAAAAATGTGAAAAGCTGCACTCAAAATTCCTTCCTATATTGTGTACTTCAAATTGGGTCCTGCAGTGGTAACTGCTCATAATAGATGGCATGTATATTAATTCAACTTTTAGCTAGGAATGAATCACATATACATTTTTCCAGAAAAAAATTGAGTAGGCATGAAAACCTTTACTGGGTTATTATTTATTAATTGACATACTGAGGACATCTCATAACAAAGTGAACATCAATGCATTCCAGTTTTTAAATATATTATTCCACTTTATATATTTAATATAATACGTGGTATATCTCATCACCAATGCTTTGTTTTTTTAATTATTCAAATAAGTAATGTTTCAATTAAATCTAGTTTGTATCCTTTTGTGAGTAAATAAATCTTAGATATTTAGTTGGAGAACTAAAGGATATGTAAGAGGTTGAATAAATGCTCTCTTCCTTTTCTCTCAAAAATGTTTACATCTTAGTTTATGAAACCCATAAATGTTACTATGTATGACAATAGGGACTTTGTCAATCAAACTGAGTTAAAAATCTTGAGATGAGGAGCCCTAAGTGTAAGCACAAGAGTCATAAAAAAGCGACAAAAACTTCCAAGGTGGAGAAGGTAATGTGAGGAAAGAAGCCAATGTTGACTGACTGACTGACTGAATGACTGACTGAATAAATGGATAGTTTGATAGATATTTCCATATCACACATATATATGTAAGTGTTGTAGGTTTTACACGTATATGTATCACGTTTTTTAGCTAAGAAAGCATAGAAACAGCGACACAGTAATAGTCCAACTCTTGATGTAGGAACATTATTCTCCACTGAGGCATCCAGGATTCTTGGAGAAAGGGCTGAGTCTAAGATGATGACACACACCTGTAAACCCAGCAATGCTCAGTCTAAAGCAGGAGGATTGCAAGTTCAATCCCAGCATGGGCAATTTATCAACATAATGAAAACCCTACCTCAAAATAAATTTTAAAAATTAATAAAAATTGACTGTGTAGCTCAGTGTGAAGGCCCTTAGTTTTGGTTCTATCCCTAGTATTGCCAAAAAAAGAAATAGAGACCCTCAAATATTATTGTAGTACTAGCCAGTAAGAAGGTGCTCAAAAAAAAAGGAAAAATATACAATTTGATTTGTAAATATAGAATTTAATTAGTAAAAAGATAGAATTAAATAGCCCAAGCAGTAAAAATCTAAGAAAAAAGCAATTGTTATATACAAGGATAAGACTTACAGGACACTGTCCCAAAGAGTTTTAAAGGATGGTTAAATAAGTAAATGAAAAGAGAGAATTCCTCTTTACAGAAGGGTTTTGAAATATGCAGAATCTTTCAAATCCAGGAGTAAAATTTAGTTTCCCTCCTCTCAAGTATGGGATGGATTTAGTGATTCATACATAATAAGCAGAATATGAAAAGGAAAGCATAGAAACTTCAAATTGGAGAAACCTGAACCAATGTGTAATGGTTTGAATGTATGAGCCTTTAAAAATTCATGTTGAAACTTAATCCTCACTGTTATTGTATTAAGAAGGAAGGACTTTGCACAGGAAATTATATCATAAAGGTTCTGTCCTCATAAATGGATTAATGCTTATTAAATGGCTTCTGGGAACTAACTTCAGTCTCCTTTGCTCTTTTACCACATTAGGACATACCATTCCTCCCCAGATTGTTCCTCCATTCACTACTATGGGAGAACATTTGGATGGCATTATCTATAATGAATGAGTCCTCCCCAGATGTCAAACTTGCCCCTTGAATCTCAGACTTCTCAGCCTCCATAAATGTTCAAAAATAGGTTTCTATTGTTTTTAAATTTCCCAGCCCCATGCATTTTATCATAGCAGCACCAATTAACTAAGACACCAAGTGATCAAATTTGACATCAGCAGTGATATATAATATTAACAAGTACCTGTCATATGATGAGGTGACAAGGGCCTATCATCTACATGTTACTCTTCCCTTAAATCCATAATGCAGTCTAATTCAGAGAAGTTAGCAGACAACTTTGAAGCAAAAAATACTCTACAAAATATCTGGTCAGCACTATGCAAATCTAAGATCTTATCCAAGGAAAAAGGTAATAACTACAACTATTAGTGAGACTAAGTGATCTAATAACTAATGGAATCAATCTGGGATTTGAAAGAAGGTAATAATGGAAAAGCTGATGATATCCAAATAAGCTTTCAGTTTACTTAATGATACCACACAGTGGTAATTTATTAGTTGTGACCAAAATATTTACATACTCAGTTTTCTTGTTGCTAAGGACAAATACCCACAATTTAAAGCAGGAGTGGTTTTGTTTATTTAATTCTTGATTTCAGAAGTTTCAATCCATGTCCCGCTGGCTACAGTGCAGGAACATATGATGGAAGGGCCTAGTGAGGCAAAGTGGTTTACTTCAGGATTTCTGGGAAGCAGACCATGGAAAAGTTCTAGAGAGGTAAAGAGGGAACAGCTATAAAACCCCAAAACACATCCTTATGGCCCATGCAGAAGTGTGCTTTTCTAATCCTCCAACTAGCTTCCAAATTGACAAGTTCAACCATCACCGTATATAAATAATGTATAATATATAAATGCTAACATCTAGGGAAGCTCACTGAGACTACACAAGAATCATCTGCATTATCTTTCTTGCTGTTCAGTAGTCTAAAATTATTACAAATCATGTGTAAGAAGAGGAAAATATTCAGCAGTTAATGTACAACCACAAAAGTGTCATCAAGCACCAAAGGTACGATGGGAAAATACTATCAAAACTTTTATCAGATCAAATCTAATTATGGCATAATAGTCATGGAGCTTAACTTTTCTACTTATTACATGGTATCTTCTTTTTTGTAAACAAAGAAAGAATAAAAATAATGACACAGAATTTCAAAAAGAAATAATAGGAGATTAATACTGGTTAATATTTTGCATATTATATTTAAAGTAGTCATTAAGATGATAACGTTTAGGCATGAAAAACATGATCAAACAATCAAACAATGAAAGCACAAACTGTTCTTTTGATGAATTAACAGAGATTAGTAGTACAGTTATCTCTTGTGTGTGCATATATATATATATGAATGTATATACAGACATATAATCCTTACCCTTCTTTCTTTTCTCCTTTCCCCATCCCAGTTGTTCTTCCTTTTGAGCAGTTTCTTTGCCTTTCACTTTCACAATGTTTATTGTACATTTTGGACCTTATTTACTATTTCAGTTTTTCATACTAGGGAAACATTACAATATTTATACATACGGGTCTGATTTATTTCATTTATGAGTATGGTCTCAGATTGCATCCATTTACCTATAAAAGCCTCAAATTTATTGTTCTCCATAACAGAGTAATGCTCCATTGTATAAAAATTCATCTTTTTTATCCATTCTGTGGTTGATGGGCATTTGGGTTGTATCTAAGATTTAGCTATTACAAATTGTGCTGCCATAAACATGGGTGCACATATATTCCTGTGGCATGATGCTTTCAGTGCCTCTGGGAGGGGATAGTTGGATTGAATGGAACATTCAATCCTACTTTTTTGAGGAATCCCCACACTGATTTCCACTGTGGTTTTACCAGTCTACACTCCCAAAAGCAGTGGAGAAGTGTTCCTTTTCCCCTACAGCCCCGCCAGCGTTTGTTATAGTTTGATTTCTTGATGACAGTCATTATTTCTGGAGTGAGATGAAGTCTCAGTGTTGTTTTTATTTGCATTTCCTGAATGACCCAGTGATGTTGAACATTTCTTCATGCATTTATTTGCACTTGGATCTCTTCATCTGAGAAGAGTGTGTTCATCTCAGATGCCCATTTTTGGATTGGGTCTTTGAATTTGGGAGAGGTCTGATTTTTTTTTAATTCTTTATATGTTCTAGATATAAGTCCTTTGTATGAGGGATAGTTGGCTAAAATTTTTTCCCATTCTGTTAGTGTTCTTCTCACTCTGTTGGCAATTTCTTTTGACTTGCAAAAACTTTTTATTTTTATTAATTAATTTATTTATTTATTTATTTTTTGCGGCACCGGGATTGAACTCACAACCTCGCGCCTGCCAGGGCAGGCGCTTAAGGCACTGAGCCAAACTCCCAGCCCTGGGTTTTTTGAGGCAGGGTCGCACTATGTAGCCCAGACCGGCCTTACGCTCGCGTTGTAGCCCAAGCCGGCCTCGAACTCACAACGCTCCGCCCACCTCAGCCTCCCGAGTGCTGGGCTTAAAGGCGTGCGCCACCACGCCCGGCTACACTTTTTAATAAAATGGGATCCAAGTTGTTGATTCTTTGAAGTACTTCCCATGTAGTTTGCATTTTGTTCATTAACTCTTTGCCTACCCCTATGTCTTCAATATTTCTATATACCTTATCTTCCAGTGCATTTAGTGTTTCTGTTTTAATATTTAAATCTTTGATCCATTTTTACTTTAGTTTAGTGCATGGTGGTAGACATGGGTCTAGTTTTAGTCTTTGACATATGGAGAGCCATTTTTTCCAACACTATTTATTAATGAGGCTCTCTTTCTTCCAGTGAATATGTTTGCCCCCTTGTCAAAGATAAGGTGGCTGAAGTTTTTTGTAGCTGTGTCTGCATCTTCTAATCTGTTCCACTGATCCTCAGGTCTTTTATGCCAGTACCATGCTGATTTTATCATAGTACCTTTGTAGTATAATTTCAAGTTTGCCATTGTGATGCCTCCTGCCTTGCCTTTGTTGCCCAGAATTTCCTTTGCTACTCTAGGTCTCTTCTGTTTCCAACTGAATTTTAGGAATTCTTTCTGTGTATCTGTGAGGTATGCTAATGGTATTTTGATTAGAATTGCATTAAATCTGTATAATAGTTTTAGGAGTATGGCCATTTTCACAATGTTCATTTTTTCTGTTCAAGAGAAAAGGGTATCTTTCCATTTTCTGATAGCCTCTTCAATCTCCTTTTACAGAGTACTGTGATTTTCAATATGTAGATCTTTTACATCCTTTGTTAGATTGATTCATAAGTACTTCATTTTTGGGGGTGCTACTGTCAAAGGTGTTATTTCCATGATTTCTCCTTCAGTGAGTTTGCTGTTCGTGCGTTTTGATTTTTGAGTGTTGACTTTGTATTCAGCTGCACTGCTGAATTTGCTTATTAATTCTGGCAGTCTTTTAGTGAAGTTTATTGGGTCTTCTTTGTATAGTATCATGTCATCTGCAAATAATGATACTTTAATTTTTCCTTTCCTATCCTTATTTCTTTTATTTCTTTCTCTTGTTTATTTGCTCTGGCTAACATATCCAGAACTCTATTGAATATAAGTGGTGACAGTGGAAATGATGATAGCTTGTCTTGTTCCTGATTTTAGAGTGAAAGCTTTCAACTTTTGTCCATTTAGTATGATAAAAGTTGTTGGTCTGTCACAGATGATTCTTATCAGGTTGAGATAGAGACCATCTATTCTGAATTTCTCTAGGGTTTTCATCATGAATGAGTGCTGGATTTTGCCATAGCTTTTTCTGCATCTATTGAGATGATCATGTGATTTTTTTCTTTGGTTCAATAGACAAAATACGGTGTGTTACATTTATTGATTTGCATATGTTGAGCCATCTCTGCATTCCTGGAATGAATCCCTCTTGGTCATGGTATGTACCTTCTTTCTTTTTTTTCCTGGTAGAATCACATGTGGAAAGATTATATGGAGTGCACAATATAAAAATTAAAGTATTATTGATGCAAACATAAAACGTTCCACCTCTTTAAGAATTTATTCTGCTGATGATTAAACCCAGTTTTTTCTGTAAAACTACATTAATTAATTCACTACCATGTTAAACATTTCCTTTGTAAAGTTTTGCTCGAATGACACTTTTCTTAGATTGCAAGTACTCTTGAGATTAGTTTAGTGAATATTTCACTTCTCTCCATGTGAACATGTAGTAATCAAGTATAAGGTATTATGAAGTTTTCTATGCTACAACATGTGGACTTCCCCAGTCAAATACTCCTATCTAGCAGAAAAACAAAACTGTTCACATGCCATGAAGTTAGAAGGTGGTCTCATGAAAGCAAACAGTTTTCAACACTCCCTGACTTTTCATTCCTACTGAAAGCTAAAATAATACTTTTGAAATGAATTTGAGTAGAATTAAGGGCCTTTAATGAATTTTTGCTTTGTTTTGTTTTGTTTTGTTTTGCGGCACCGGGGATTGAACTCACAGCCTCGCACCTGCCAGACAGGCGCTTAAGCTGCTGAGCCAAACTCCCAGCCCTTGTTTTTTGAGGCAGGGTCGCACTATGTAGCTCAGGCCGGCCTTGCGCTCACGTTGTGGCCCTAGCCGGCCTCGAACTCACAACGCTCCGCCTACCTCAGCCTCCCGAGTGCTGGGATTAAAGGCGTGCGCCACCACGCCCAGCTGAATTTTTTTTGTATCAAGAATTGAACCCAGGGCCCTGTGCTTGCCAAGCTGGTACTATGCCACCGAGCTACATCCCCAACCCCAAATGAATGAATTTAAATGTATAACTCCTATCACTACAGTCTATAGCGAAGAAGAAAATTTTCAAAGTATTACCTAATCCAGAGAAAGAATTTAAAACACTGAACTTTAGAAATTCTGAAATTTATCCTAAATGTTTCATTAAACTAACTTGCACCTAAACCTTAAAATTTAATTTTTTCATCTGACCAGATTAACAACAGACAGATTTGGACTTCTCATCCCACCACTACTTTACACTTATTTTGGTCATGAATATTTTCTTAAAAATAGATCCACCTTACGACTCAGCTCTTTTGTTTTGCAATGCATATTCAAATAAAATGAAATCAGCATACCAATTTATTGTTTGTGGCACTGTTCATTCTATCTATGATGTGAAATCAGCCTAGGTACCTATCAACAGATGAATAGAAGGAGAGAGACAGACAGAGAGAGACAGAGAGACAGAGGCAAAAAAAATACATACACATGCTTCAAGTAAAGAAAAACAGTGTGATGTTATTTCAACAGATGACATTACCCTCAATGGGCTACTTTAGAGGATGTTGTATATCACAGAACACCCACTATACTGCCGTCCCTCAGAGAAGAAATTGAAAATGCATATACAGTAATCTCAGTGACCAAGGTTAACTAAGCAGCAGTCTGCTGTACTAATAAATGTCTTGAAGCTAATGCAAGACACTTTGAGCACCTCTTATAACTGTTGAGACCAAAGGTAACTTGTATTAATCTCATGATATCTCAATAAATTTAGTAATAAAATATTTGTATCAATTTTTCTTTTCCTGAAGCATGGATATATTTTTTGGTAGAATCTTTATGTAATATTAGCCAAAAAGAATAATTAAATCCTGGAATTTGTGTCAAAACAGCTATAAATGTTTAGGTACCATACACTAACCGATTTTGCTGCTGGAGCTCCAGAAATGAGTATAAATGTAGACCACTGTGTTAAGTGAAAGACATCAGGCACAGAAATATAAGTGTTACTGTTTTAGATACAAATATCCCTCTTGTATTCAGGGGGAGCTTTTTTTAATGTGAGACTTTCTTAATGTGACTAGGTTTTGGGTGTCTCTTTACTAATCCAAATCTTACTAAAAAATAAAGTAAAAAAATCATTTTTAAAACTCAACTCTTCAGAATTATTAGAACTTTTATCTCTATTTTGTGAGCAGCAAAATTACACTTAGGACTGTATGTCCATCAAAAGACAAAAAGATAAAGAAAATGCAGTACCTACACACAGTGGAATAGTGCTCACATATACAGATGGATAAATTTGAGACATTTGCAGGGAATAGATGCACTTGGAAAATATAATGACTAAGATGAATCAGATACATAAGCTTGAATATCATATGATACCTCTGATTTGAGTAAGGCAAAATGAAAACAAAGAGCATAATGAAGGATGGATAGAAGCAAATAAGAGAATAGATATCTTGATAATGAGAAGTCCATGAGAATGAAGGAAGGGGAGTAGGGCTGGGAAAGAGGACATCAAAAGAGTAAGATAAGCCATGTGCAGGAGCTTAATAACCTTAATGAGTGTAAAGATTATATGCCATAAACATGAGCTAAGAATAATAATGCCAAAATGTATATAAATGAGGAAAGGGGATCTGAAGGTGGAGGAAGGAACATGGATGGGAAGCCGAATGGGATTTAAAAAATGAAGCAGGCTGAATTAAATTCATATGCCGACTCTGCAAGATGAACATATACCTCATGTACATACACTAATAAAGTAAATAATAAAACAGCAAAATAAAATAAAACACTCATAATCTCAATATCAGCAGAATTTAAGAAATGTGTTGTGTTGTCAAAATTGTTTAAAAAGTAAAAATTGGTGTCAGAAATTGACATCAACAGTGATTGTTTAATTCACCAATGAGGAACTCAACTGAATTATGCTTATTGTTTAGTATTTCACAAGAATTCATTTCACTATCAAATTTGAAACACTGATGTACGATGAAATTCATATGAGATAAATCGATTATCACTACATTTTTTCCAAGTAATACTTATCATGGAAATTCAATTTTTCTCTATTTCCAATTTGTTTTCAATGTCTTCATTTCATAAAAAATACGCTTATACAAGATCACTTTAAAAACCTGTAATGCTTTCACCTACTAGGAATTATTGATACTTTAAATCCCATCAAGATTTCCAAAATAGTTATGTTATTTAGGAGAATTTCAATAAAGACTTAATTGAATTCATTTTTACACATGCAGGAAAATACAGATATCATTTTTCTTCAATTTCATAAGATGTTTTAATTTCTTTTAATGACATTGACAATAAAATTGCATCATTCATGAACGACACTATACTATACATGCTTTAAAAGTCACCATTTTAAGTACTATTAGTAGGATCTTCTGTCATGTTTCTCATGGACTGACCCAGATTACTATCTCTAGGAGATGAAGCTATAAATGGAGCTGGTGAAAATAAAGTTTAACCTATGTAGAGAAACCATGCAAGAGACATTTCCAAGAAGGTTTTATTTTAAAATTCTTCAATCAGTTTGTTCTGTCTCCACTCAAATTTAATATTTTCATGTTATTCAGATCTATTGATTTTAATTTTATTATTAATAATTTTGTTTCTAAAATATATTACTTGTGGATTTCAATAATTACAGCTTAAATTACTGATGATTCCTTGGCCTAAATATATTTTACTTTGTAGCTACATTATGCTTTTTACATTTCTTATATTCCTGCCTTCATTTTCTCCTTTTCTAGGGGTCGGTGGTTTTGTCTTTTTTTATTTCTTACAATTTAACAAGCATGTATTATCAAAAAGTCATTTCACCAAGTTCAGTGCTAAATCTGAGCCTACTACTTTTAGATAAGCAAAGAATGAAATGTTGTCATATTCTATATAAAATGTCTGAACTTACAGGATTTTTTCCTTTGAGTCTCCTTAGTATTAGCAACACAATACCTCCATTTGAGCATATTTTACCTAGACATTTTTTTGAAAAAGAACATCCTACCCTTCCTTCTACTGCATTAAAATCTGCCCACCATAATTTTCTCTAACTCTGTTCTCCTAGATGTCTAATAAGGATAAGAATATCTACTGCTTAGCCAAGAGTAATTACACACCTGTAATCCCAGTACATGTGAGGTCAAGTTAGCAAGATCAGGCCAGCATGGGTGACTTAGAGACTTAGCAAAATCCTGCCTGAGAAAAACAAAAAGACTGGCCATATTGCCCTGTGTGAGGAACCTGGGCCCTGGGTTCAACCCACTGCTTCTAAAGAGAGTTGCTCATGAAAAAAATGACTGTCGACTGGTTTATTACATTTCTGTTGGAAGAAATGATAAGTGCATTATAAATACCCCATTGGATGATGCAATTTGCATTTCTCTAAAGATGGTGGATTGACTTATTTCCTGAGGGAAGTGAAAGGCAGCTTACGGACAGTCACAAGAGAACACTGATTCCTGTGTGCTGTGGAGATTCTGACACTCCACACTCAACTGTGAAACCTGTGCTGTCATACAGGAGTAAAACAAAACAAAGCACAGTTCCTGTAGGACTACAGAAAATGCCAGAAAGGATACTGCTGAAAGGAAGCTTGGGGAAGCAGTGACTTGTGATTCTTTCCCATGATCCTCAGAAGAGCTGATTCCAAACATGCCATTGCAGATCTTGATACTCATTAGAACAAAAACCTCTTGGCAGGCAGAGCAACACTGCTCCTCTAAACATCAATATTTTAAAACTGTCAAGAATTGCATTTTCTGGTCCCAGTTTTATCTCAATCATTTCACTTCTAAAAGCTGGAAGTACAAATCGCAGAAAATACAACAAAACCTATTAGAGAAACTTTCATTTCAGAAGCATAAAAACACTATGCTTTTAATGAAAGCACCAAATATGTGTTGACTATCACAGATTCCATAGGTAAGTCATTTATGGTTTTTGTTTTGTTTTGGTTTAGCTTTTTGTTTTTTTCAGTTACAGGCACTTTCTAAATGACTCAATATGTTGTCAATGGTAATTTTCATAAAATATGAATATTTCAAATTATTGGATTATAAATCAGAAATAAAAATACATTAAAAGTGTGTATTCATTGTAACTGTCATCCAAATTTGCATTTGAATGCTTGGGTAATAATAAGTAAATATATTAATTTTTTGCTCTAAGGAAACTTTTTGTTTGCAAAACTAAATGATCATCACATTACATACAGAAAAACATTTGACAAAATTCAACATCTTGCAATGATAAAGTGTCCCTGGATTAGATATAAGAAGAATGTACCTCTTCGCAATCAAAGCCATTCATGAAACACCACAGAAAAAGTAAATTCAAATGTGAAGGGAAGATTTTTCTCTTAGATCTGGGACAATGCAATGATACTTACTCTCACTATCTATTTTCAATACATTTAACCAGAGCAATTAGGAAATGGAAAAAAAAATAAAAGACATCCAAATATAGAGGAAGAAATGATATTACCACTGTTAACAATCAGTAGTGTATCTACACACTAACAACAAAATATTCAAAAACATACTGTTAACATCTTATTTATGAATAGTTATCAAAAAAGGGAATACATTTAACCAAAGTGAGGGCTTACACCATGAAAACTATGAAATATTGAAAGTAACTGAAAAGAAGCAAAGAAATGGGGAGATATTATATACCCAGGGGTTAGATATATTATCATCCATAAAATCCATAAAATCCACAAAATATCCATAGCCAAGCCAGGTCATCAAAAGTTCACAAAATGATTCCATAAAATGAAAAAGTTTCTGCCTCACAGAAACAAGTAACAGAATGTAGAGAAATTTCTAGGAAGAAAAACAGGATAGGACTTCCTGCAAAATGGCCGACCTGATGACTCTGCCATAGGGAGGCTCCCTGGAATATACCTCCCAAATGCTGGAATACAAAATAATACAATAACAGAAAGAAGGAAAGGGGAGGGAGATGGATCCTCAGGACCTAAGAGGAGTCTAGGATGAGAACTGTAGCCCACGGAAAGAGTAAAAAAAAAAAGAAGAAGTAAACAAACAAAGGTGGCGGCGCCTCTGACCAGAGCTCAATCCAATCAACGCAGACCCAAACTGGGAAGGTGCGATTAAAGTGCTTGAGATGCGCGATTGAACTTCTGTGGCTAAGGCGGAGACGGCTATCGATCGTGGAAAGAGGTGGTCGCGAGCTGGTGAGTGAGTAAACTCAGCGGGCCACAGCCCCCCACCCCCCACTCCCCAGGGAGAGCAAGGAACAGGCTTCCATCTTGAGACTGGAACTGCACCTAATTAGGCATGGTTCCTTGCCCACACCAGGCCCTGGGGGGTCCTGGCAGAATCTGCACGGGTCCCCTGCCCTGGGGGTGATAGAGGAAATTAGGCGGAGAGCCCTATCCACGCGCACTTCACCAGACATCCGCTGAGCTGAGGTGGCCTGGGGAAGCACAGCAGAGCCCAGGAAAATGCCAAGAAGGAAAGGTAGAGGGCGCTCTCCAGACTCCGATACAAGCAGCACAAACCTGATTGACGTAAAGGCAGACAAGGTTGGGAGTCCAAAAATTAAACTCTCAGAGGAGATGACAACCGAAGTGGGGAGACAACTCCATGAAGCTATGAAAGAAATTAAAGCAGCACTGTTAGCCCAACTGAGAATTGAAATGAAATAAAAAATAGGGCAATCCCTTAGCGCCTCTAAAGGAGACATAGCCGGAAAGGTGGAGGACAGAAAATCAAAGGAGATTGAGAATGAGAAAAATAAAAACTTAGAATGCATCAATCAGATTCAGAGAGAATACCAGGAACTCAAAGACTTCAATAAAAGTTGGCAGAACCACCTGAAAGAGACTAAAGATAGTCTTTCATATCTC
>RJWM01035221.1:0-19066 GCA_004363535.1 Dasyprocta punctata | reverse complement strand
CTTTTCCCTTTCCAATTACTTTTGCTCTTTGAGCTCTTTTTTACCCTTACATAGTATTTATTATAGATTTTGGATCATATATACTTTTTCAGTTTCTTACACTAGGGAGACAATATGGTATTTACACATGTGGGTTTGATTTATCTCACTTATGAGTATGGTCTCAAGTCGTGACCATTTACTTACAAAAGTCTCAATGAAATCTTTCTTAATAGCTGAGTAGTACTCCATTGTATAAAAATACCACATATTTCTATTCATTCTTTGATTGATGGACACTTGGGTTGTTTCCAAAATCTGGCTATTACAAACTGGGTTGCTATAAACATGGGTGCACAGATATCACTGTGGTATGATGTTTTCAATTCTTCTGGGAAAAACCCAGAAGTGGGATAGCTGGGTTGAATGGGATCTCTAATTCTAGCTTCTTGAAGAATCTCCACACTGACTTCCACAGTGGTTGCACCAGTCTAGTAAGATGTTGGCTGTTGATTTATGATATATGGCTTTTATCAGGTTGAGGTAGAGACCATCTATTCTGATTTTCTGTAGGGTTTTGATCATGAATGGGTGTTGGATTTTGTCAAAAGCTTTTTCTGCATCTATCGAGATGATCATGTGGTTCTTGTCCTTGGCCCTGTTGATATGGTGTATTACATGTATTGATTTGCGTATGCTGAACCTTCCCTGCATTCCTCAGATGAATGCCACTTGATCATGATGTATAATCTTTCTGATAACCTGCTGCATTCTATTTGCCAGTATTTTATTGAGGATTTTTGCGTCTATGTTCATGAGGGAGATTGGCCTGTAATTTTCCTTTTTGGTTGGGTCTTTCTCTGGTTTTGGTATTAGAGTAATACTTGTTTCCAGGAATGAGTTAGGGAGACTTATTTCCCTTTCAATTTCATTGAAGAGTTTTAGGAGTGTTGGCATTAAGTCTTCCCTCAATTTCTTGTAGAATTCAGCAGTGAATCCATCAGGGCCTGGGCTTTTCTTTGTTGGTAGGGTCCTAATTACATTTTCAATTCCATTAGCTGAAATTGGGTTATTCAGCAACTTTACATCTTCTTGATTCAGCTTTGGTAATTCATAGGTTTCTAGGAATCTGTCCATTTCTTCTGTGTTATTGAATCTATGTGAGTAAAGGTTTTTGAAGTAGGTGTTCATGATATTCTGTATTTCCACAGGGTCTGTAGTGATTTCACCTTTTTCATTTCTTATTGCATGAATCTGAGTTTTTTCTTTCCTCTTCTTGAGAAGGTTGGCTAGAGGTTTATCAATTTTATTTACTCTTTCAAAGAACCAACTCTTCGATTCATTAATTCTTTGTATTGTTTACTTAGTTTCAATTGCATTAATTTCTGCTCTGATCTCAATAATTTCCTCCCTTCTTTGGGCTTTGGACTTGACTTGTTAGTCTTTTTCTAGAAGTTTGAAGTGTAGCATTAGGTTGTTTATGTTTGTGCTTTCCATTTTTCTGATATGAGAGTTTAGTGCTATAAGTTTCCCTCTGAGGACTGCTTTCATTGTATCCCACAGGTTCTGCTAATTTGTATTTGCATTTTCATGCAATTGTAGATATTGTTTAACTTGTTCTTTAACTTCTTCTGTGACCCATTGGTTATTTAGGAGAGCATTATTTAATTTCCATGTGTTTATGCAGCTATTGTAGGTTTTTTTGTCATTCATTTCCAGTTTTACTGTGCTATGGTCAGATAATAAACATGAAATTATTTCAGTTTCTTTGCATTTACTTAAGCATGTTTTGTGGACCAGTATATGATCTATTTTAGAGAATGACCCATGTGCAGCTGAGAAGAATGTGTGTTCTGATGTTGATGGGTGGATTACATGGTATACATCTACTAGGTCCATTTGTTCACAAGTTTGATTCAGTGCTGCTATTTCTTTGCTGATTTTGTTTTGTTGATCTGTCTCTCCGTGACAGTGGGGTGTTAAGGTCCCCGGTTAAAATTGTATTATTGTTTATTTGGTTTTTCATGTCTATTAAGAATTGTGTTACATAGTTGGGTGCTCCCCTATTCGGTGCATATATATTTATGATTGTAATGTCTTCCTCTTGAAGTTTTCCCCTAACAAGTATGTAATGACCTTCTTTATCTTTTTTGATCATTCTCGGTTTGAAGTTTGCATTGTCTGCAAACATAATAGCTACTGCTCCTTTTTTCTGGTTTCCTGTTGCATGGAGTATTGTTTTCCAGTCTTTGATTTTTAGTCTGTGAATTTCCTTTTGAGTGAAATGTGTTCCTTTTACACAGCATATTGTTGGGTTTTGTTTCTTAACCCACTCTGCTAGTCTGTTTCTTTTTATTGGTGAGTTGAGACCATTTACATTGATTGATATAACTGATATGTAGTGGCTCATCCCAGTCATGATATCTTTCTGTTGTTGGTTTTCTACATTTTCTGTTTAATTATTTGCCCTACTTAGTGTTCTCCTTTTGTTGTTGTTCTTAAGATTGTGGCAATCCTTGTCTCTTTCTAGAGTGTCTTTCAGTACTCTTTGTAGTGTTGATTTGGTGGCCATAGATTTCTTCAGTTGTTCTTTGTCGTGAAAGTATCTTATTTCTCCATCAATTTTTAAGGATAGTTTTTCAATCTGGGTTGTAAGTTATTTTCTTTCAGGATTTGAAATACTTCACTCCAACTTAAAGGTTTGTGTTGAGAAGTCTGTCATGATTGTGATAGACTTTCCTTCATAGGTGATTTGTTTCTTTTCTCTGACAGCTTTTAGTATTTCGTTCTTGTGCTGTATTTCTGATACCCTTAGTATTATATGTTTGGGTGAGGATTAATTTTGGTTATTAATTGGGGTTCTGTATGCCTCACTTACCTGTGTTTCAGATTCTCTTCAAGTGTTTGGAAAGTTTTCTGCTATTATTTCTGTGACTAGTCTTCGCAGGTCATTAGTATTCACCCCTTCTTTTTCATTTATGCCTATTAATCTTATGTTATTTCTCTTGGCATTGTCTTGCTTCTGTTGAATTGTTGTTTCTTGCTTTCTTACTATTTTTAAGAGATCTTTTCTTTCATGGCCATGATCTCCCATGCTGTCTTCAAGATCTGAGATTCTATCTTCAGCTTCATTCAAGCGGCTTTTCAAACTTTCCATGGAGTTTTTCATTTCCTGCATTTCCCTTTGCATCTGTTTCATGCATTCTGTTTGTGTCTTATATTGTTTATTCAAAGTTCCTACATTTTCTTAAGTTCTTCTATTTTTTTATCTTTTCTCTTCTTTAGATACACAAAACATTTCTTTAATAATGATTCTCATTTAATTTTTTAGCTGAGAGAATATTTCTGATTTGAATTTCTTTATAGTTTCATCAAGCTGTTTCTTTATTGCATTTTCTATCATTTCAGAAAGTCCATTTGTGTGTCTCCCACTGTCTTCCATTTCAGTGTCTCTTGGGTTTTTTCTCAGTGGGCTGGGGGACTGAGACTGCCTCTTGGTCTTTCATTTTGTCATTTTCTTCTAGAATCTATGTGGCTCTGTGTCCTGCGAGGCTGACATAAGTTTTTAACTTATGTTCATTAAAGACAGTGGCATGTGGTTTTACCTTTTAGTTGGATCTTTGTCTGGTTTTGTGATCAGAGTATTGCTGATTTCCAAGAAACAGTTTGGAAGCATTTCTTCCCTTTCAATTTCATCAAACAGTTTGAGGAGTATTAGTATTGCAACCTTGAAGGTCTTACAGAATTTCTCAGGACTTGGGCTTTTCTTAGTAGGCAGGACTTTTTAATCACTATCTCAATTTAATTGCTTATTATTGAGTTGCTCACAATTCTGATGACTTCTTGTTTCAATTTTGGTAATTTGTATGTGTCTGGGTATCTGCTCATCCCTTCAAGATTTTCCAAATTTTTTGATGTACAATTTTTGGTAATAGTTACTAACAATTTTCAGGATTTCTGTGGGTGTCTGTTGTGATTTTCTTTCTTCATCATTATTAATTTTATTAACTTTGGTCTTCTGTTCATAAGGTAAGTTTGGCTAAGGATTTATCTTTTTTTCTTTATTGTTTGAAAGAATCAGTTCTTCAAATTTTGTATTCTTTTTTTTCTTTGTCTTGATTTTGCTAATTTCTTCTCTGATCTGTATGATTTCCCTTATGATACTAGGCTTGATTCTGGACTGCTAGTGTTTTTCAGTATGCTAAGGGTCATTATTAGACTATTTATTTGAGCTCACCTTATTTTTTATAATGTGAGCATTGACTGCAATAAACTCTCCTCTCAGGACTATTTTCATTGTGTCCCATAGGTTTTGCTGTATCATACTGGCATTCTTATTTGATTTCAGAAATTGCTTAAATTTTTTTTTTTTTTTTTTTTTTTTTGCTGCACCAGGGATCGAACTCACAGCCTCGCGCCTGCTGGACAGGCACTTAAGCTGTTGAGCCAAACCCCCAGCCCTAGTTTTTTGAGGCAGGGTCGCACTGTGTAGCTCAGGCCAGCTTTGCACTCACATTGTAGCCCAAGCCGGGCTCGAACTCACAACGCTCCACCTACTTTAGCCTCCCGAGTGCTGGGATTAGAAATTGCTTAATTTCAACCTTCATTTCTTACTCATTTCTTCTGTGACCCATTGAGTGTTTTTGGATGTTTAACAAATGTCCAAGCCTTCATCTATTTTCTGTGGTTTCTTTTGCAACTGATTTCTAGTTTCAATGCACAATGATCAGATAGAATACCTGAGGTGGTTTTGATTCTTTTGTATTTGTCTAAGCATGCTTTATAGATTAGTGTGTGGTCCATTTGGAGAAATTCCATGTGCTGCTGGGAAGAGTATATTCTACTGTAGAAGGGTAAAAACACACCATACATGTCTAATGAATCCATTTGTTCAGCGGTGTGACTAAGCTCTAATATTTCCTTTTTTCTTTTTAATTTTTTTTCTTTGTGGCACTGGGGATCAAACACAACCTCAAGCCTGCCAAGAAGGCACTTAAGCCACTGAGCCAAACTTCCAGCCCTAGTTTTTTGAGGTAGGGTAGCACTATATAGCTCAGCCCAGCCTTGCTAAGGTTGTAGCCCAAACTTTCCTCAAACTCTCAATGCTCCACCTACGTCAGCCTCCCAAGTGCTGGGATTAAAGGCATGCACCACCATGCCCAGCTAAACTCTAATATTTCTTTGTTTTTTGGTTTAGTTGATTTGCTTGAGAAAGCAGAGTATTCAAAGAACCACATGATTGTGTTAGTGTTTAATCTTTTATACTCAGCTGTATGTGTTTTATGAATTTACGTGCTCCAATATTTGGTGTGTATGTATTTACAATTGTTATCTCATCCTGTTGGATCGTTCTCTTAACTAATATGTAGTGAAATTCTTTGCCTCTTGTGATCAATTTAAGCTTGAAGTTTAATTTTTCTTGAAATAAGGTTTGTGTCTCTTCTTGCTTCAAGGGTCCTGGTATGTAAAGTATTGCTTTCTAGCCTTGCATCTTTACTCCATCAATTTCTTTTTGAACTAGATGAGATTCTCGAATGCAGCAGACTATTGGATTGTGTTTTACAATACAGTCCACCAGTCTGTTTCTTTTAATTGTGGAGTTGAGGCCATTTATATTGCCAACAACCACTAAAAAGTATTGATTTGTTCCTGTCATTGTGTTATTTTTCCTGCTAATGATTCCTTTTTTTTTTTTCTTTTTTGTTTAACCACTTAACTTGTGTGATGTAATTATTCCCACAAGTGTTTAGGTTTGTTGGCTGTATTTTCCTTGTCTGGGATAATCTTGAGTATCATCTGGAGTGCTGATTGGCTTTCATACATCTTTAAAGTTGATTTTTGTCATAGAATGTCCTTACTTTTCCACCAATTTTAAAATAAAAATTTGCAGAATACATTAGTCTGGATTGGGACTCATTTGCTTTGAAGGTTTGAAACAATTCACTTCAAACTGTCATTACCATTAAAGCTTGTATTAAGAAGTCTACTATAATCCTGGTGAAATTACCATTAGATGTGATTTTTATTATCTTGTGACAGCTTTTAAACTTTTTTTCTTTTTGCTGGCCATCTGGAATTTTGAGTTAAGATATGTCATGAAGATGTTCTTTTTTCATCATAGTTGGTAGTATATTAACCTCAAATAACTTATGTTGAAGTTTTTCTCATACTTTGAAAGTTTTCTGCTATGATATCTCTAAACTAACTCCAATTTGCCTTAGACTCTTCCTAGAGTCATCTAGTAGATATGGGGTGAATATTTCTTGTCTTCTTATTTGCAATGCTTTTCTGAATAATTTGTCATGACTTGCCATTTGGCCTTCAATTTCACAGACCTTGATTTCATGTTGGTCATTTTTGCAATTTAAAACTTCTATGCAATTTTTACCTGTGATATTTATATGCCTTTTTGAGGAATCTATAGCTTTGGTAAATTAGTATTTCATGTTTGGAATCATTTTGTACAGTTCTTCCAATTTTTTATTTGTTTCTTCCATATCCACATTACTCATGCTATTATGATTGGTATGTTATACTCTTATTGAACTTGACAAGTTTCTTTATCTCTTCCTCAATCAATTCATACCATTGTCCTAACTGGTATTGCTTTTCTCTCTAACATTGCCCCTTCAATCTGGTTTACCAGAGTCGGAAAATCCTGGGGACCTTTGTTCATGTTCCTCTGTGCCCTTTGTGTGAGTATGTGTTAAATAGGATAAATATAGATATAGATAGATATAGATATAGATAGATATTTACATAATCTTTTCTTAGTGCTTTGATTTGTAGTCAAACAGAGTAGAGAGATTGTCATTGGTATGAACCTATTTTGTAGTGATGTGTTCATGATTTTATGGCTTTGTCTAGGGATATTATTTACTCCTGCAAGATTTTCAGCTTAATTATGTTGGCCCCTGACAATGTTTTAAGAAGGAATTTCTATTAGTTTTAACATTAGAATTTCTATTAGTTTTAATTTTTGTTTAGTAAGACTTTCTTATTAATTTTCTACTAGTTTTAATTGAACAGAATTAAGCACACATCAATCATATACATTAAAACTTGTTTTGATCATTTCACCCCTCTGTCAATATCCCTTACATACTATATTATAACAGGGTATGTGAGGGATGGGGACATGGAATAGAAGGGTGAAAGGAAGAGGAAATGTCAATGGAAAAAGCAAAAACAAGAGGCATGCCAATATGTTAAAAGAAAATAGGAAGGTAGACTCTTGGAGTTACTTTATTGCTGGAGTGAATTGCTGATGTACAGAGGATTTGGGAGGTTATTTGTGTAGTCAAACAGATGTGTACATATGGATAGCAATTATTTAGAGATTTGGGGAGTGTTTAAAATTGCTGGTGCCTGTTACTATGTTTATTGGTAGTTTTGTTCTAAAAGTAAGAGAATGAAAGAGTGGAAGGATTAGAGGGAAAAGAGAAAGAATACAAACATTTGAATCTTGAAGGGTATTATAATGAAAAGAGAGAAGAGAAAGAAAATGGAGAAGACAACAACAATAACAATAACAGAACAGCAATGAGAAACATCCATAATAGCCCAAATAAAACAAATTAGTGAATTTGCAAATAACTACTATAGCCAAAATAATCATAGAGAGAAGAATAAACTTTGGAAAATTGTTATAGCAGTAACCCAGTTCCTCCACACAGCTTCTTCACTGTTGTCACTGTCTGGTTTCAGTTTGTCATGTAATTTTCTCCTGTAGAGATGATTGCCTATCTAAAGCCTTGGGAACAGTTGCTTTCTTCTCACTCAAATCCTGGGTTTTGAGCTCCAGGCATGCCCCATTGAAGAGCTCTCAGGATTCCATTCTCTTGATCAATTTGCAGAGAATGTGTGGCACATCCCTCTGTGTCTTTCCTTCACTAGATTTTCTTTCCTATCGTATATCCTAAATGCCACTATACCATATTCTGATTGTTATCCATTTCAGCCTAGCCCACAAAAGCCCAAAGATGGCATTCTTTCTCTCTACTGGCTCCCAGGAGTAATACTATCATCAAATTGTTTCCTGATTTTTTTTTTCACTAAATGAAGTTTGCTTCTTTCAGCCCTTCTCCCTTGATGTTGTCACTCTCTGTGGGAGGATGCCAACAAGTTGAGGTAAAGAATATTTCACATATCACATTCCTATTGTGCATGGGAGAAGTATACCTATTATTATTATCATTATCATTATTATTTTAAAAACATCTCTGATATGGGAATCTTCTCTTTCCCTGTGTCTCTGCTTTGCTCCAAGGACATGAGTGCTGATACATGGCTATGAAATTGTACTCCATTCTGGTTTTGGTTTCATTGAGTCCCTGGGTCTGTGTTGTCTAAACTTTTTTTGCACCAAGTGGAGAGAGTAGGTTGTTCTGGGGGCATTGACCAGAGGTACATAAGAGATGAATACGCAGAAATAAGGGATTTTTGGGACCACATAACCAAAATCTCCTGGAATGCATAGTTAGAGATTAAAACACAGCCTACAGGGCTACAAGTTCAAGTACAATAAAAGCATGTGTCCTTAACGATAAATATTCTTGCCCAGTCCTTTGTATACTCCAATTTATCACTTAGATTAGAACTAAATTTAGTCATGCACCAGACCACACTGACCTTCCTCTGTCCCCTATATGAATTTCTGCACAGATGTCCTTCTACTGAATTTTGTTCTTGCTCCTTTTTTATCAATAAAAAAACCACAGAAGGGGAGCAATACTCACAAACATACCTAGAAGCAAACCCTTCCCTGATATAAAATCAGAAAAGTACCTACTCAAAAAACAGAACGATGGGCCAATCTCTTTAATGAATGTTCATGCAAAAATCTTCAAAAAGATACTGGCAGACAGAATGCAGCAAGTCATTAAGAAGATTATACACCATGACCAAGTTGGATTCATTTAAGCAATGAAAGGATGTTTCATTATATGCAAATCAATAAGTGTAATATACCACATTGGCAGAATCAAAGGTAAAAATCACTTGGTCATCTCAACAGTCACAGAAAAAGCATTTGACAAAGTCCAACACTCATTCATGATAAAAAAAAAAAGCCTTCATAAAGTCAGAATAAATGGTCTATATCTCAATCCAACAAAGGCCTTCTATGACAAGCCAACAGACAACATGATAACAAATGGTGAAAAAGTGCAAGCTTTCACTGTAAAATTAAGAACAAGACAATAATGCCTATTATCACCAATCCTGCTCAACAGAGTTCTTAAAATACTGGCCAGAAAAATTAGTTGAGAGAAAGAAATAAGAAGAATAAAGATATGAAAGGAAGAAGATAAATTATCATTATTTGCTCTTGATATGATACTCTAAATAGAAGACCCCCAAAACTCCACCAAAAGACTTCTAGATTGATTAACCAAATTTGACAGAATAGCAGTGCAAGGACAGGGTCCCCATAGGTAAAAAATGATAGGATGAAGACCTCATTGGCCTTTATTGAAAAATTAATGCTTAACTTTGACTTTTGCAGTCAGACTCCAAAGACACAGACAGCTGGACTCCAGCAATTAGCAAGACAAAGGAAAAGAATGAAGAAGAAACTCAGATTGGAAAGGTCCAAAGTAGTGAGATTATTGTAAGAATTGCAAACTTCCTTTTTAATCAATTCTTAAACCTAAACTACCTGTCCATAAAACCTGCATCCATAATCTTAGCCTCTATCAAAGGGCAGGGAAAGGTCACAAAGCCTGCCATGTGAAATCCAAGGAATTCATAAGGAATCCAAGATTGGATTTCTTCTGGAAAGGTTAAAATGAAAGACAAGCCAGGGAGCCAGGGAGCTAATCAGATTTCAGGAGAAACATAGAGAAATAAACCTTATAAAAAGAGATGGTGGCCAGAGGCCATGAACAGTATACTTTTGCATTCTCCCTACTCATCCACAGTAGCTGTCTGTCATCTTTCTTTTCCCCTTTTCCCAGCTTCAGATAAGTCATCTTGTTCAACTTTAAACATAGCCTCTTTAATTCTTTTTTTGAAATTGACTTTAGGAATGCTGAGACCTACCTTTTCCAGCAGAGCAGTGACTTGCAGTCCCTGCATGAACCTACAGCAGTATACAAAGTCAACATTCAAAAATCAATAGCATTCCTGCACATGAATAACAAACTCAGAGAGAGAGATTAGGGAAACCACATCTTTCACAATAGCATTGTTATACACAGCTAAATTAGGTACAAATATTATAGGTAGTCAGACAGGGCTGGGGCCTCCAGGGAATCAATGCAGAACATTAGAACACATCAAAGCTGTATCTGGAGGTTCATCTAAACAAGGTTAAAAATCACAGTGCCCAGATTTACATACTTCTTTAAAGGATAAACAAAAGCTTGAGATGATTAATACCACCCCTTTGAAATTTCCCTTACAAATAAACCACTATCTCATTAAGGGTGGGTCACCTTCTCTCACCCATTAACACCACTAAAACTAAGACTAAAGACAAGACTAAAACTATAGCTTATCAACCAAGGTTAATGTTATCTATATGTTCTTATTGGATATGTATTAGAAAAGTGGCTATATCTGTAGTCTTATTGATTATAATTTGACCCATGTTGCAAAAAGGGTTGCTCTGTACAACTCTCAGAAAAGTGGACTCTGTGACAAACCACTTTTAAGTCCCCTCCTGTCTCTCAGGAGCTATCTCTTCCAACAAAATTTCCTAGTCATTCTTTTTTGTTTGTTTTGTTTCTATAACATTCTCTAGTATGAAGGAAAGAACAAAGATAGGGTCATAGATGTGATAAGTTGACTGAAAATGTTGACCCTTTTCCCTTGTAACCACAGAAATCCTAGTGTGCATCTCTATCTAGGGAGTAGCCAGGGCCACAAATTTGTTCCACAAGACCAATGAGTGCTATTAGGGACTTCCCATCTAATTTTAGGGTGGTTAAACCAGTCTGTTGTAAACCAGTCTTTGACCTATAAAGTTATGGTGTCTATACACTGTTTAGAGAGTGTCCATCCCAAGTATTTAGTAGAGTTAAGTCAATGAGAATAGAAGTGATCTCTCTGTTTCCAACATAAGGAAGACTTTCCATTAAGGTATAATCAAGAATGAAAACAACGTAGGATTCAAATCACGATAAAAGATTAACAATGGCCACTGCCTTCGCTTTTTAGACACTTCCTCTCCTTTCACTTTTGCAATATATATTGTGTATTTTGAATCCTACTAACTCCTTAAGTTTTTTATACTAGAGAGACAGCATGATATTCACCCATATGACTCTGGATCATTTCATTCATGAGCATGAACTTAAATTGTATTCATTTACTTACAAGAGCCTTGAGGTTATCTTTCCTTATAGCTGAGTAGCTTTCCATTGTATAAAAATGCCATGTCTTTCTTGTCTACTCTGCAGCTAATGGGAAAGCTACCACCACTTCTTTCTGGTTCCCTGTCACATAGAGCAATGTTCTCTTTCCTTTGACTTTCAATCTATGAACTCCCTTTCGAGTTAAATGTGCTTCTTGTATGAAGCATATTGATGGATCCTGTCCCCTAATCCACTCTGCCTCTGTTTCTTTTTATTGGTGAGTTGAGGCCATCTACATTAATGGTTATGGCCAAACATGCACTGCCTCATCTCTGCCATGCTGTTTTCCTGCCATTGGCTGCCTACTTCTCCTCTCCATTCAATTGTCTGCCTGCTCAGTGATACTCCTTTGCCACTGTTTCTGGAGCTGTGGTCTTTTTTATTTCTATCTAGAATGTACTTCAGTATTTTTTGTAGGGTTGGTTTGGTGGTCAAGAATTCCTTCAGCTGTTCTTCGTTATGGAATTATCTTGATTCTTTTAATTCTGAAAGACAGTTTTTCAGGGTACATCAATCTGGTTTGGAAGTTATTTTCTTTCAGGACTTGAAATACTTCACTCCAAACTCTTCTTGACTTAAAGGTTTGTGTTGAGAAGTCTGTTGTGATTCTGATGGGTTTTTCTTTATAGGTGATCTGTTTCTTTTCTCTAACAGCTTTTAATATTCTGTTCTTGTGTCAAATTTCTAGGACCCTGATTATTATATGTCTGGGTGTAGATTTATTTTGGTTATAGCTAGCTGGAGTTCGATATGCTTCACTTACCTGAATGTCACTTTGTTTCCCACGCTTGGGAAATTTTCTGATATTATTTCTGTAAATAGACTTTTAAAGTCATTTGTGTTGACTACTCCTTTTTCACTCACACCTGTTGTTCTTATGCTTCTTTGGGTTGTCATGCAACCATTGAATAGTTACTTCCAGGTTCCTTGTTATTTTTAAGAGATCTTTCCTTTTGCAATCACAAGCTACAAACCTGTTTTCAAGGTTTGAAAGTCTATCTTCAGTTTTTTCAAGTGGTGTTGCCAGCTTTCAATGGAGTTTTTAATTTCCTGGATATCTCTTTGAATCTGTTTCATGTATTCTATATCTTTTTGGTTATGTTCATTCAAGGTTTCCCTTATTTTCCTATGCTCTTCTATTTTTTTTAATCAATGTCTTCTTTAGAGATGCCTAGCAATTCTTTTATTATGTTTTTCATTTCTTCTTTTTCCTGAGTTAGTATTTCTATTCTAATTTCTTTTATAGTCTCATGACATTGTTTCTTTATTTAAGTTGCCATCACTTCAGAAACTTTAGGTGTGCGACTCCTGATCTCTTCCATGTTTGCATCTCTTGCACTTGCTCTGCTTGTGTTGGAGGCCAGAGACAGCCTTTTGCTTCTTTCTCTTGACATATTCCTGCATTCTTCTGGACAAGTGGGTACTGGGGTCCCAGGCACTTCCCACATTGATTACAATTTCTCTGAAGTGGGACTGTTTGGTTCTTCTAGACAGTACTGGCTATAGGTATCAGGGGGTGTCCATTGCGTGCACTGGTCCAGGGCTGTGTGCTGCCTTTCCCAGCCTGTGTTGGCTCCTCAATGGCTTGTGGAATGCATGCAGGGGCAGGGCTGGTAACCACCTGTGGACCTGGGCTGGTCATCTGTGGGACCCTCCACTACCACCCCTGGAGTGTGTGTGGTGGTGGAGCTGGTCACCACCTTCAGAACCAGCTGGTTACCTGCAGGAAAACTCTGTGATGGCCACTAGGATGACTGCAGGGACAGGGAACAGTCAAAGCAATTTCCACAGATCTGTGCCCATGTAAGGGCTGCTGAGAGAAGCTAGCAGCAGTTCTGGTTCTGGGCTTATCCGGCCCAACTCCAAAATGGTTCCCAGCCAATTACTCTCTCCTGCAGGAGTACCAATTCCTCTGCATGCATTGCCAGCCAGTTTAGTCTTCCAGGTCTTCTTTTCTCATACACTGCCACTCTCCTCAAACACTGCCTCTCTATGCAGAGGCCTCCAGGGTCGCCACTGCCACGTTACCTTGATCCTGTGTCCTCAGGTTCCAATATTGGATCCTGTTCTGGGCAAAGGTGCCACCAGCTACCACCTTCATCATTTAAGTTTTTCTTTTTACTCTTTCTGTGAACTTCAATTCTCATTTTAGATTCTTTCTGGTTCCAGAGGACCCACTTCCTTCCTTCTTGTCTTCCCCATGATGCTATATTTCAGCATTTGGACTGTTTCTCTCAGAGAGGCAGTTTATTCTGCTGCTTACTGTTTCACCATCTTCCTGCTGTACCTTATCTATATGTTCAGTATGCTAGTGTTTGACCAATATTAACTAAGTGGTTATACTTGTAATCTTATTGATTGATTAAATTTGACCCATGTTGTATCTATTTCATGATTGTGCTCTATAAAACTAAAGAAGAATGGAGTCTGTGAAAACCCACTTTTGGGTGACCTCCTATGTCTCAGAAACTCTCTCTCTGATTAAATTTTCCTACTTTCAACTTTTATTGCTCCTTAAAATTCATTCTTCAATTTCAGAAGACAGAACTCAGCATATCAAACATCTAGCAGGATTGGAGTTACACTTGTTTCCCCTCTATCAGCATCAAGAAAAATGAAATACTTAGAAATCAACCTAACGAAGGAAGTAAAATATATACACTGAAAACTACAGTAGTTTGAAAAGCGGGTATCAAAAAATGGAAAGAAATCTCCTTGGATAGGCAGAAGCAACATAGTGAATAAAGGCCTTATTTCCATAACCGATATATGGATTTAATGCAATTCTAATTAAGATGCCAATATATAGCTCACAGAACTAGAAAAAACAATCCTAAAATTCATCAGAGCCAGAAAACACTTAGAATAGTAAAAGCAATTCTGGGCAACAAAGGCGAGGCAGGGGGCATCACAATCTCCCATTTGAAATCTTATTGATATGGGAGGAAATGTAACTCCCAATATGCTATATGTCAGCTACTCCAAGTTCATGTTCCCTGAATTGAACAATGAATTTCAAGGAATAGCAGAGGCTAAGAGTGGGAAATTTTATTGAGAAATAGCTCTTGGGAGACAGGCGGGGATCTGAAATTGGTTTGCCAATGAGCCCACTTTTCTGAGAAAGTTTTATAGAGCAAAGTCATGAGATGGATAAAACAAGGGTTAGGTTATAGTTAACCAGTAAGATTACAAGTATAGTCACTTAACTAATATTGATTCAATAGTAGCAAAAACATATAGATGACATCATTAACCTTGGTCAATAATCTATAGCAGTATTTGTCTTGTCTTTAGTTTTATGTTTAGTAGTCTTAGCCTTAGTCTTAGTCTTAGATTTAGTGAGTGAGAGAAGATGGCCCATCTCTAATAAGATAATCCCTAATGAGATAATGGTCTGTTTGCATGGGGGATCTCAAAAGTGTGGAATCAATAAATTTATGTTTCATTTATCTCTTGGGGAGTTATATATCTAGCCATTTTGACTGTAATCTTCTTCAGATGCAGCTCTGGTCAAACATTTGATGTGTGGACATCTTTTGTACTGATTCTCTTGAGGGCCAAGCTCTGTCTCACTGCCTGTAATATTTCAGCATAATTTATATGTCTATAATAATATCACAAAGCTACTATGATAAAAACAGCATGCGACTGTGAAAAAACAAAACAGACTTGAGGATAGACACAATAGAGTAGAAGATGCAGAAGTAAAGCCAAGCACACTAAGTGGCTACCTTGTCTTTCTTGAAGGGGCCAAAAACTTTCACTGGAAGAAAGACAGCCTCTTTAATAAATGGTGCTGATAAAACTGGCTTTCCACATACCAAATATTAAGACTAGATCCATAGCTCTCACCATGTACTAAATGAAAATTGAAGTGGATCAGAGATCTAAATATTAAAACAGAAACATTTAATCTGATGGAAGATAAGTGCAGATAAAGATGTCTGAGCAAAACTGATTGCAAAGGAAGTATTACAAGGAATTAACAACTGGGATCTCATCCTATAAAAGAGTTTTCACAGCAAAAGAATCCACCAACAGATTGAAGACACAACACATGAGCAGAGAAAATTTTTACCAGTTTTTCCTCAAAGGAGTAATATCTGGAATATATAAAGAACTAAAGCCAGGAGTGGTGGCGCATGCCTTTAATCCCAGCACTCGGGAGGCTGAGGTAGGCGGAGCGTTGTGAGTTCGAGGCCGGCTTGGGCTACAACGCGAGTGCAAGGCCGGCCTGAGCTACACAGTGCGACCCTGCCTCAAAATACCCAGGCCTGGGAGTTTGGCTCAGTGCCTTAAGCACCTGCCAGGGCAGGTGCGAGGTTGTGAGTTCAATCCCCGGTGCCGCAAAAAAAAAAAAAAAAAAAAAAGAACTAAAAACATCAGATCCCCTCCCCTGATTTAAAGACCCAATCCAAAAATGAGCATCTAAAATGAATAGATACTTCTCAGAAGAAGTACAAACAGAAATAAATATATGAAAAATGTTCAACATCACTCGCCCTTCAAGAAATGTAAATTAAAACAAATGTTAATAAAATAAAATAAAAATGAAAAAATTAAACAAACACTGGGATTACTTTCACTCCAGAAAGAATCGCTATCATCAGGAAATAAAGCAATACCAAATGCTTGAAATGGTCTGGGGGAAATGAAACCCTCTTCCACTGTTGATGAGAGCATACATTGGTGTAACTAATATGGAAATCAGGAAGAAGATTCCTCATAAATGTGATACAGCCATTCCCCTTCTTAATATCTTCCTGAAAGAGTTAAAAATATCTTACCACAGCAATATATGCATGCCATATTTATAGCAGCACAATCTGTAAGAGCTAAAGCTTAGAAACAGTCTAGATGTTCATCAACAGATGAATGGATACAGAAAATATTATTTTTATATGCAATGGAATACTACTCTGCTTTAAATGATGATGAACATGATACATTTTTAAATAAATGAATTTATATCAAGACCACACTTTTTTTTTTTTTTTTTTTTTTTTTTTGCAGCACCGGGGATTGAACTCACAACCTCGTGCCTACCAGGGCAGGCGCTTAAGGCACTGAGCCAAACTCCTGGCCCTGGTTTTTTGAGGCAGGGTCGCACTATGTAGCTCAGGCTGGCCTTGCACTCGTGTTGTAGCCCAAGCCGGCCTCGAACTCACAACACTCCTCCTACCTCAGCCTCCCGAGTGCTGGGATTAAAGGCGTGCGCCACCACGCCCGGCTAGACCATACTTTTAAGTAATATAAACTGTACAGATGTTTAAATATCACATCATTTCTCTTATGTATGAAATTAAATGTTAAAAGTGGGAAGGGATCAAGGGAGGGAGGGAAGGAAAAAGGAAGAAAGAAAAAGAAAAAAAAGAACACAGAAGGAAAATATAGAAACAAAGCTTTTGTAAATAAGCAGGAGAGTGGTAGAAGGGAGGGCAATGAGGACTGTGGTAAAAGAAGAATCAAGATATTTTATGTACAGGTAAAAATTTCCTTTGATGAATATGACCGTTATGAATATCAAATGTGTACCAATAAAATTTATTATTTTAAAAAAGCCACACAGGAGCCAGGCATGGTGGTGCATGCCTTTAATCCCAGCACTTGGGAGGCTGAGGGAAAAGGCGCATTGTGAGTTCATGGCTGGCTTGGGCTACAAAGTGAGCACAAGGCTGGCCTCAGCTACTTAGTGTGACCCTGTCTCAAAAAACTAGGGCTGGGAGTTTGGCTCAGTAGCTTAAGCACCTGCCTGCCTGGCAGGTGTGAGGTTGTGAGTTTGATCCCCAGTGCCACAAAAAATGAAAATAAAGAAAAATAAAAAAACCACACAAGATTTTGTAGGATAGTCCTTATGAGACTCTCTCACAATAAAGGGTCCCTGTTAAGGGTAATACCTCTGGGCCTTCTTGGAGTTTGAATTGATTGTTGACTTTGAGTAGCCTAGTAGGGGCACAGTCATAATGTGGAAATGAATTCATGAGATGGTAAATTTATAGATATTTCATGATCAATTAGAGGACCCTGACCAAGTTGCTGTTCTGCTGTCTCTGGTAAATTCAGTTGAACCTGACAATGTCAGAGCAATTGCCCATAATTTAAGACACCTTGGACTGACCTGTTCTCACTCAGTAAAAGCTCTCACTCTCTCTCTCTGAAACATTCCTATATTATAGTAATGTCCTTAATCACTCGCATTCAGTCAAGGCTCTCTCTCCAGAACAATCCCTGTATTATGGTAATGCCCAAAAGTATAGTCATTCTATAAGAGGCCCTTTCCCTGGTTCCTGGAGTGTTTCTATTGTTTCAAGACTAGCCTGTCTGTCACTATATGATTCAATGTATGTAACCAATCATGTAACATTTGGTCACTTGCTTTTTACATCCCACTTCTAATTCCAAATAGACTAAACTCCTTCCTGGTTCAGGGAGGTTGCTTGGCAGGAATTATCCCTATAACAGTCCACTGGTGTAAAGATTAAATGCTGCCTTCTTATCTCCTTGGTGTAAAATGTCTTCCTTTTGGTTTGGTTTGGTTTGGCTTGGCTTGGGAAATTTCCCACAACAATCTCTCATCTTTTTTGAAGGGTCATGGTCATGAACTACACCAAACTGCAGATTTGTTTAGTAATCCAGACTATGTCTGAAGGGCCACCTTGTTCCCTTCCTCAGCCCAGGTCTTCTCCAAGATGACACAGCACTAGGTCTGGAGTAGGGAGATAGGGTGCTGTGCTCCAGAAATAGACCAATTTCTTCTCTCCCACCCTCTCAATTCTGAATTTCAGTACAGCTGGGTTGTCCTTTTGTTTATTGTCCTGTTTTAGACTATCTTGTGTCCTTGCCTCAGAGTAATTCACTTTTATAGCCCTGAGTAGGAGGCACTTACCCTTCCCAGCTCCCATTCTTCATCTCCACACTTAACAACTTCTTGAAAAGAATCATCCAACAGTGAACTGTTAGTAAAACATTCTCAAATAAAAATGTTCTTATTCTTATTTCAGTACAACTTTTTAGTTATTTAAAGAATAGTGTATTACACTTGTGCAGCACTTAATATTTACTAATACTATTTGTGACTTCTGACATCTTTGGAATATATGACAACCTCTGAGTTAATAATCAACTGTGTTATAAAAGTGGTAAAACTAATTTGTCTTTTACTTTGGTGGGCAATTTTTTACCATTAATGAATAGATAAAGCTGAAAAAATTTAAGTTGCTAGCTTGACATCATGTCACTACTAAGTGTTATACATTTTAATTCAGATTCTATGCTACCCATTGTATTCCCCTCAAAACACTATGCTGCCATTGACAAAGCTAGAGATATTTTTCCCCAATTCTTATAATATAGTATTTGTTTACTTGATGTGAATATTTCATGACAGTGGAAGGGCTTTTCCTGAAAATTTTCTATTTAAAATCACCAAATTTAATATTTAATAAAATAGTTAAGACAAAATTTTAACTATCTTCAATAGTTCTGAATTAATTAAAATTTAATGTTCAGTTCAAAGTTTTTGTTTAATCATTATATGAATATATTAGACTATGAATAATGCATCACTACAAAGAATGAAGTAGCCAGCAGTTATTTCTTGTCAGTAATACCCACAATGAGTGGTTAATCCTTATTCTACAAATGAAGAAATGGAGACTTTTGTTATGAGGAATATAAAAACAATGCACTAAATCTCATGTTAGCACATGACCAAATTTAACTATTATCAA
>RJWM01035220.1:0-19225 GCA_004363535.1 Dasyprocta punctata | reverse complement strand
CGTGTAAGTGAAACCAATACTGACGCAGGTGAGGCATATGGAGACAGATCAGAGTATAAATACTATATATACCCTGACAGCATGCAATTAGGAAATTACCAAAACATAGATGGAAAGAAAGAAGAAAGGAAATGGCACATTTTCTGAATGCCTCTTCTGTAACAGCTGAGAATGTGAGACCATCAATCAAAAGTGGCAGGTGAAATATATAGAAAAATCCAAAATTAGACCTAAAGTCAGACTTAAATCGAGTGATGGAATTTTGTATATGGGTAAAGATAGCATGTCTGCTTTAATTGGAACAACTTAGCCATCTGGAAAAAAATAGTAAGTTGGAGTGATATCTTTCACTTTACATCAGGTTAAATTCCAAATGTATCAAAGATTTTTTATTTTTTATTAGTACATGTTTGCAGTACATAATGTGTACGTTCCTTGTGTAGAGTTGGTACATGTCCGTAACCATCTTAATTCCTTTCTTCATCTCCTTTCCCCCTCCTTCCACCTCCCTTCATCTCTTGATTTCCTTCCCATCTGAGAAACATCTATAACCCTATTTCCTATTAGCTATCTTTTATTTTGCTATTTATTGATAATTTGAGTTTCTCATATAAGAGAAAACATTCAATATTTAAATTTGTGTATCTGGTTTATTTCAATTAACATGATCCCAAGGTGCATCCATTCTTCTACAAATGACTCAGGTTTACAAATGGATCAAAGATTTACGTGTGAAAGATGATATATAAAAGTTACAAAAGTTCTGAGGAACAGAAAAAACATAATAAAATGTCATAGTGACCTTGGAGTGATCAAGGCTTTCCTAATTACAGCCAAAAATCAGAAGCCATCAGAGATAAATTAATAAATCAGAATCATCATCACATGAGGCACTATTAAGTCCAAATGCAGACTTCAAACTGGGGACACATTTTTAAATCAAATCACAAGCAAGGGAGTGGTCTTCCTAATACAAAAAGAGCTTTCTTCCCCAATAATAGGATAAAGACCTCACAGAAAAATTAACAAAATATAAAAACAGCTCATAAAAAATTGAAATGTAAAAGCTAAAAGTATGGAAGGATGGTAAGTTTCACTCAAGTAGGAAGATACAGATTTAAATCATATTTTTCACCTATCACATTAACAAAGGTTCAAGAGTTTAGTAACTGACTCTGTGACCAGGCTATCAGGAAAGGAAGACACTTACATATTTCTGGCAGATTAAATTGTTACCACCCTGTGGAGGGCAGTGTGACATTATCAAAATGAAGTGTGTATTCTCTTGATATAGCATGCCCACTTCTGGAAATGTATCCCCCCAGTGCAATTGCAGAAACGTAAGATTACACCCGCACAAGATTATTTTCGCAGCATTGTTTGTAATAGGGAGAAATTTACGGAGAGGAGACTATTCATTAATAAGGATCAAGTTAAATAAATAATGGGACATCCATAAAAGGAATACAGTTAGCTGTTAACAAAGAAGGATGCTTCCCACACACTGATGGAGAAACCTCCAGGGTATGTTACTTAGTGAATAAAGCAAAGTACAGATAAGTGTCATTTCTTTTTATATAAACAATAGGTCACCTCCTGTTAAAGAAGGTTTGGACTATAATTCTGCATACATATTTGCTTTTGCAAAGCGTGAATCCTGGCAGGATAAATAAGAAACTAAAAATAGTATTTACTTATATACAGTAGAGACAAAGATGGCAGGAAGACTTTTCTGTATACTTTGTAGACTGGCCTGGTTTTCTAAACATGTGAGTTACTTGTCTAAAAAGCTAATATAAATAACAGCATGAACAAGAAATACAGTTCTGCTAAGTAGTAGTCCAATGGCCTTGGGCAAGAGACTCAACCTCCCTGAATCACTGTTCTCTCCTGTATGAAAAGGCAGCGTAATAGTATTAGAAAGCTCATAGGATTAACAGGAGCACAAAGTACTCAGCAGAGTGCCAGCACCCAGTGAACACTTAGGAAAGTAGTGGTGATGGGTGACTAAGCTCGATCCTGGTAATAAGCGAATGTGTTGGTGAAGAGACACCCACCCTCTAACCCTTTTTTGTAGAACCAGACGTCCTGGGTCCTTTCCAGCATGGCGGCCCTGTACTGGCGAGTGAAAGGCCAAGGAAAGAAGGCAATAGACTGCCTGCGCCAGGCCCTGCATTACGCTCCGCACCAAATGAAAGTGAGTAGATGGGACTCAGGGGTGGAACTTGGCCCTGTGCTCCTTTCCATCACCCCCTGGCTCATCTGAGGTGTCAGTGGTCTTCCCCAGGCTCAGCCAGGGAGGCAGTGTGCACGGATAAGATGGGGCAGGAGAACTGAGGGGCTGGTTTGTGTCACATTAAGGCTGTGAACTGTCCCCCTCCAGGGTGGCCCTGCCCTTGCAATGTGGCTCGTGAGGGAAGATCATCGCCTCACTTAGTACCTCTTCTACTGTAGTTAGCATCACCCGTTGTATAGTGAGTACACGCGCCTAAGCAAGTCGCCACCCTGCAGTTCTTTCTGGGTTTATTTTACCCGGATAAAACTGGAGACACCCTTTTTTTCATTTTCCTTTTGGTACTGGAGATTGAATCCGGGCCTGTTCACTGAGCTACATCCCCAGCCTTTGATTGATTGATTGATCGATTGACTGAAAAAAGGATCTCACTAAGTTCTCCAAGCTGGGCTGGAACTTGGAATCCTCCTGCCTCAGCCTCCAGAGTGCTGCAATTAAGGCATGTACCAGCATGCCCATCTCTGGAGTCCTCTTAAATTCTTCACTTAAGTTTGCTTCCAGGGTCAGAGACAGAAGCAAATTTCTATATCCGGTAGACTGGCCAATTTCTGATCCTTATCTAACACCCCCACCCGCACACTTTCTTTTTTTTTCAGTGAATCCAGGGCTTCACTCATGCTAGGCAAGCACTGTACCAGCAAGCCACATCCCCAGCCCCTTGCTTTGACTTTGACATGCCTACACACACATACAAACCAGCCTGCCAACCCTATGTGATAATCGGTCTTTTCCAAAAGGCCAGTCAGTTATTGTTACGGTGGCTGAGAATGTACCACACGTCCATGTCCCCATGTGCTGAGTTCTGCATTAAGCGAGACCTCGTGCTTCCTAAGACGTGGCTTGTGTCTGTTTTGTTTGTCCAGGCAGTACATAGAAAGCTGGAGGGAGCACAGGCTTTACTGCTGGGCATTGCTGAGTTCTAAACACAGCTCTGCTTGCCCCTAGCTCTCTGACCTTAGGTGAGTTATTGAACTTCTGCGGCCTCGTCCATCTAAGGATGTGTACTCCGTGGATGTCCTAAGGACAGGGATGGGTCCCTTTTTTCCTTTTATATCTCCTGTAGAACCCAGCACAGTGTGTTACAGCCAGCAGTTCCTCAGGTAACATGTTTAAAGGGGAAGAAATTGTGATAGTGTTGCTGCTTGTTCAATCCATCATTCTGAGCTCTTCACGGTGAGACAGTGGAGAAGGGCCAAGGATTTCCATCAGGGTTTGGCAAACTTTCTGGAAAGAGTCAACTAGAAACATTAAGACGCTCCAGCCTGCATACTCTCTGTTGCAATCAGCTGATTCTGCCGCTGCGATAGGAAGACTGCCCTATTAATACAGACCAAATACAAATGATCATGTTCCAGTAAAACTTGGCAGAACAGGAAGGAGACTGAGTTTGGCCTGTGGCAGAAGTTTGCCAGTCCTTGCTCTAGATGATTACAATGGTCTTTGCACAAAGCACTGTGCCTGTATTACAGCACTACTCAAAGTGTAGTCTGTGGACAGATAAATGTCTGTCTGCATAATTTTTATTACTGATCTGCAGTAAGAATAAATGCAGGAGAATAAATCAGCTGTATCACTTGGCAAGATTGTTCACGTAAGATATTTTCATTTTGTTTTGCTTGAGGCACAGCTTTGTCCATGAAAGAAGTAATTAATTTGTATTTTGGCACAAACTCCTATTTTGGTCTCCCATTACAGACCAGTAGCAAGCAGCAGGTTAGCACTGGAAATTGTACTTCTCTGTCATTTACCAGGAAGCACATACTGCATTCTTTGTGATCAAAAAACCAAAAGCAAAAGCTCAATGTTCTCCCTTTCCACTCTCCTCCTTTCTTCAGGATGTGCCTCTGATCAGCCTGGCCAACATCTTGCACAACGCCAAGCTCTGGAACGATGCCGTCATAGTGGCCACCATGGCCGTAGAGATCGCGCCACACTTTGCCGTGAACCACTTCACGCTGGGCAACGTCTACGTGGCCATGGTAAGATTGGGGTGTGAGTTCATCTTACCAACCCCACTGCGGCATACCTGTGATCTCAGAACTTTTCTGAATATGTCATTGTCCTCCCTTTTCCTAGAAGTTTGATGTCTGAAATAGCCAGCTCCACCGAGGGTAAATCTTATAAGAAGAGGTTTGAGAGTTTGACTTTTTTAGCAACACATGGAATTTATCTAAATATTTGCAACTCTGAAATTTCTCACCATGAGTTTAATACTGGTAGTAGTAGCGTCAGATTCACCTCCACACTTCTGCAGACACTGCCTGTTGCAGACAGCCCCAGCTAACGCTGTGGAGGCACACACATCTCTTCTTCCAGCTTGGGGGAGGCGCTGTCATTGCACTCCCTTGACGGCCTCAATTTATAATCTTTAGTTAAGCATATGTGTCTCCCTCTAGACTCCTCATCACCTCCTGTTCCTAGAACCTTACACTGTTGGGTGTTCAGTAGGTGCTCATCAAATTTTCAATAATGATGAAATCCCAGTAGTTTCACAGATTTACAGAGAAACTGGAAAAGCCACCATCCAGGTTCCTCATCCTGGTCAAAACCAAAGACCCATTTCAGAACGCAAATCCCTGAAGGGCCCCATAAAAGGTGTCCTAACTGAATGTGATGTCAGAATGGTGCCATCCACTTAAAACATGGAGTCATGCGTGGGGCTGTTCCCAGTATTTTCAGTAACAGCTACTAGAAGGGGCAGCCCTGCGCTAGAGGCTTTGTGTATCGTCCTTGACTTCAGAGGCAGGAAGTATAATTCGGCCAGGTCAGTAGTGCTGAATGTGCAGATTTTCCTCTCTGCTTCCTAAAATTGAGGAATCTATTTTTGTCTCCAGTAAGTGGGAGATTTGCTGCTATGAATGAAGATTCTGTCTCTCCCTGGGCTAGACAGAGTCACTTAACCAGTTGGTCCAGGCTCTTCCTTGAGAGGATCCGTGTGAGGAGAATATTAACACCTTCACTGTGGTGGTGGTCACTACCAAATCCTGTTGGTTTTGTTAAATATTATGGAGAATTAAAAGTCTTTAAAATTTATAAGTCTAACGGAGGTAGCTGACTTGACCTCCACCTTTCCAGACACAATAGAAAAATCTAGGCAGACATAATGAGCTTTCACCAGTCTTGATTCTAGAGATGTCTGCAAAGGTTAATTCAGGAAGCACCTAGCTCGGTGCGCAGCACATTTCTGGTCCTTGGTAATGTTAGTTCCCACTACTTTCACCACCACTCCCACTGCTGAGTCTCACCTTTGTAAAAGCTGACCTGCCCCCTTCCGCTTGCTTCCGCACTTGTCCTACCCTCCCAAGGGGTCTCTGCAGAGGCTGAGGTAATAACTGCAGGGCTGACACTAGCACAGAGGCACTTCCTGTGCAGGAGAGGGCACAGCTCCTGTTCAGGCTGCCGTGCCATCCCTCTCACATGTGCCGTTGGCCCTCACAGGAGGAGTTTGAGAAAGCGCTGGTGTGGTACGAGTCAACCCTGAAACTGCAGCCCGAGTTTGTCCCAGCCAAGAACCGGATCCAGACTATCCAGTGTCACTTAATGCTCAAGAAGGGCCGGCGTTCTCCGTAGTGCACTGCTGCTGTCTTCCCTCGCCTCACGCTCTCAGAGCAGAGTTTGCAGCGAACCCAGTCATCAGCATCTCCTCCTACCAACGCGTGCGAGAATGGCTAAGATGTGGAACAGGACTTGGACGGATGTGGGAGTGTCTCTGGTGTGATTTTTAAGTTCCTCCTTTCCCCCAGCTGACCTCAGAAGAGGCACCTGCAGAAACATAAATTTCTTAAAAGGAAAATGCAGCTTACAGTTACCGTGTAAATACTGAGCCAAGACATTTCGGGAGCTTTGGTGTGTCTCCAAAGCCTCGAGGCCTTCAGGGCTTCTCTCTGTGGTCCAGCCGGTGCCTCCCTGGAGGACGCCGAAGCCACACTGCACATTCTCTGCTTCCGTCAAAGCCCACGCGGGCAGGGGGAGCGCCAAGCCCCCCAACTCTCCTCCTGTCCCCGGGCCTGTCCATTCCATGCCGCTGTGTTACGCGCTCTCAGAGGTAGTTTGCAGGGGAAGAGGGGGAAACTGATTTTAAAAACAAAATATTTACAACAGCAAAAACTCTTCGGGTCTCCTGGCCTTTGTGACGTTATTTATGTTGGGGAGGGAGGGGGGCTGAGAAGGGGGAATCAGCAGTGTGCAGCATCTTTATCATTTGTACTTTAATTACCAATCACAAGGAAACCAATACATGGAAATCCTATATAACAGGTTATATATATAGAATATGTATATTTGAAGCCCTCTACAGACTTGAGTCTATGTTTTACTAATTCTCTGCTCACTGTGTTACCCACCTCGGGATAGGTGTGACTGTCAGCGTCCTCTCTGAGGCCTTCCCACCAAGCTCCTCAGGAGAGCGTAGGGAGCGGAGGCCGAGTGTCTCCATGCAGTGCCTCTGCCTGTGGTCCCAGGAGAATCAGAAACTCCAACATTTTGGAATCGTCAAGGGCACATACTGAGAACAAAAATAAAAGTTGTTTATGAGCAAAATAGGTCTGTAGTGTGGTGCTTCTTTAGAACCAGGCTAATTTAGAACACGGTGAAGCCAACTGGTAACCCTGCCTCTGATCTGCCCGAGCCCTGCATGCCTTGGTCTTCCTTTCCACATGAGCAAGGGGCGAGGCAAACAGTCCGTGACCCAGCTTTAAGGTGGGTGAGCGTTTGCATGATGCACTTGACTGGGAAAGACGCACAATCCGCATATACTCAGTTTTGTGTACAGTTGATCCTTCCCAGAAAAAGAAGAGTCAACCACAAAGCCATGCCCTCTCTGATGAGGACTGATAGTAAGCGTCATCCCAGTGTCTCAGAGAGTCAGGGGCAGTCATGCTGGGAGTAAGTGGAGTGGCCCCTTTGGGCAGGTTCCTCCAAAAACAGCATTCTGTAGACTTTCCCACCATTTGCTCATCTCAGATACTGGCTCACCACGTGGGCACTTCGTTCTGACACTCACTGTGTCATTTGTTAGAAGTAGCTCAGTGGTCAGACATCCTTTAAACTCTGCCCTTTATGCAGCTGGAGTCATCTGCTACTGAATGAAATGACCCATTTCTCACTAGGAAGAATCTCCTAAGTTAGTGCATCCATCTAAGTACATTTCCCTGCTTCCCTGCCTTGCACCACTGCATGTTTTAAACAGTTGCTTATTGATTTTCTTACACTGACGTATGATGAAGTTCACTCTTTGGTGCACAGTTCTGTGAATCTTGCTGTCTTGGTTACTTTTTCCTCATTGCTGAGACAAAACACCTGACACCCAAAATGAAGGAAGGAAAGGTTTATTTAGCTTACAGTTTTTGGAGGTTTTACTCCATAATCAGCTGGCTCCAAGGAAGGGTGGCATGGCACAGGGTCAACACTTCAAGGCAGCAGCCGAGCAAAAACAGCCAGAGTAAAAAGGTGGTGCGGGGGGAGCAAGCCTCTTCTCCTCCCTTATATTGTACACAGGACACACACACCACCACCCCCCAGGGTGGGTGTAGCATTCACAAATCTCCTTGCCTTTGCACAAGATGAGGATGTTTACAAAGTAGGGCCCCTGGCTCCCTGCTGAGTCTCTCAGTTCAACTTCTGACCTCAAATTGACACAATGAACAGGTAACTGCTTGTGCACTACACCCCAGGATGCAGAGCTGCTGAGTTACTTAAGCATCTAGACTTCTCAAGTTGACACAGTGTATAAACCATAACACTTGCCAAGTGCATAGAATCATGCAGATACCCCAACAATCAGGATGTAAAATTCCCATCATCTCAAAAAAGGCTCCCTCATGCTGCCCCTTTTTAGTGAAACCTTCCCCACCCTTGGCAACCACCAGCCTGTTCTCTGCTCCCTACAGCTGTTTCTTTACTGCAACATCTTACTGTTGGAATTACACAAACTAGACACCGTAGCACATGCCTGAAATCCCAGTGGCTTGGGAGGCTGAGGAAGATTCTAGGCCCGCTGGGGCCATTTATCGAGACCCTGTCTCCAAATGAGAAAATGGGCAGGGGATGTAGCTCAGTGTGAAGACTGTGGGAACCCCTTGCAGTGAGCTCCAGTCTCCTGCCAGGTGTTACCATGCGTGGCAAGGGAGAAAGAACAAAATGGTGGTACAGCGGGGATCTGGGGTGACCAGTTGTTCATGAGGCAGCCAGAACCTTGGCATTTACTGATTGAGGAAGGGATTATCAGATGACTCAGAGGGCAGCCGCGGTCTTATGCTGAGAAGGATCTTGCCGTGAAGCATTTTTAGCCTTAGTAGTCTTGCTCTTGCTCTTGCTCTTAGTCTTAATGGTCTGTGGCACCCGTCTCTATATAACCACTCTTTACAGACTCCTACAGCCCTTACGGACCTAAGTCTGCCTAGATACTGTCAGCCTCTTCTCCCTCATTGGCTCTCACTCCCCATTGGCCCGCACCCTCTATATAGCCTGCTGTACTTCCATAATAAAATTGGATCTGCGCCATCAGCCTGGTCTCCGCGTCATCAACGTGTCGGTCCTACCTGCTGTGAGGCCCGAGCCACCTCAGTCGTCTTAGTCTTAGTAGATGGGAGAGGAAGGCCCACCCGTAATGGGATAATAGGAAATCTCAAAAGGGTGATCCCAAAAATCCCAAGCCTCTGTTCATCCCGTAGGGAAGTATGTAAAACTAGCCATTGTAAATTTGTGGTCCCCCAGCAAAGATCTTGAGTTCAATTCCCTGTACCACAAGAAGGGTGGGAGGTTACATGGTATATATCCTATTGAGTCTTTTTCAGTTACTCTACTGTGCTTGGGGTTCACCCAGGCTGGTTTGAATCAGTGGCTCATTACTTTTTTCTTGCTGAGTAGTATTCCATCATTGGCTTGCCTTCCAGAGGCACTGCAGTGTTTCCAACTTTTAGTAAAAAAGTTGCAATAAACATTCACATAGAGGTTTTCGTGTGTACATAGCTTTTCATTTTTCCTGGATAAATAATTCATCAGCCATTTTCCTGCTGTAGATCTTTGGAGATCAGGTACAGTCAGCCAGCACTCAATGGCTGCTGTTTCAAGTCAGTTTTATACAGGAGGAGTATGGGGTAGGAAAAAGTGTAAATCTGCTTATCTGACAGGAAGGGGCATGAGCTCAGCCTTTCTTTGGAATAACTTGGAATTGCTTCATGGCATTGTTCCCAGTCTCACTGCAGGTGCTGTGACAACCCAGATGGGTGAGAAGCTGGACTTCCTGGATGGTGACATGGAACCATCACAATGCAAAGAGGGACAGGCAGGTGGGAACTGGCAGCACCAGGTTCACACGGTGCTGATCTTCTCCACCTGCGAAGCAGCTTTTGTGCCCTGTTACTGCCAACCCAGAACTCTCTGGGGCTTATTCACTACATAGGTCTAAGATTTGACTTGCACTAGTCTAAGATGCCGGTACCAACTTGCTCAAGTGGAATGCTGAACCCAAATCTCTAGGATAAGGAGCACCAGTTACTGTCCCTTCTGTTCCACATATGTAGGAACTTCCAGGAAAGACTTTTCCAGAACTTGGGCCATGTCATAGACGGCCAGCCCTGGAGCACCTCCTTATGGTGGACCTGTGTCTGATTCAGAAAACCCAGACTGGGTTTTAAAAACCTGAATTCCTGTCTTAGTCCTGACTCTTAACTAGTAAATGGTCTACAGCAAGTCATTTATACTGAGCTGAGTTTCTGAGAAGGTACTATGAAAATGATAAGAATTAGTGTATATGTTAGCTTCTCATCACTGTGACAAAAATGTATGAGAATAACAATTTAAAGGAAGAAAGATTTGTTTGTGCTCATGGTTTCAGATGTTTCAGTCCATGATAATTTGCCTCTGTTGTTTCTAGGCCTACAGTGAGGCAGAAACATCATGGCAGAGGGGCATGATAGAGGAAAGCTACTCATCTCTTGGCAACCTGCTAGCAGAGAGAGAGACAGAGGAAGGGCCAGTTAGAAGATAGAGTTCCCAGGGTCCCACACCCATGACCCACCCTTTCAACTTTCCTCCATCTCCTAATAGCCCATTTGTCTATGAACTCATCAAGAATTAATTCACTGAAGAAGTTAGTGCCCTCATGAGCTATCATTGCCCAAAGTCCCCCATGCCCTTTCTGCCTTAGAGCCAACAGAGTATGGACTGAGACTTCTAAAACATGAGCTGATAGAAACCTCACCTTTCATTTGTGTTTACCAGGTATTGCGTCTCATGTTTGAGAAGGTAGGAGACTGACAAACTGAACTCTGATGTATCTAGTGTCTGAGTCCTCTGGCATGATGTAGCCTTTTCTAAGTGCAGGTACCTCAGTTTCTACTCTAAGCAGAGTCATCCATGGCTCATCCATTCCTTGCATTTCCATGCTCTTCTTCTGCTACTCATTTAATGACCATATATCGAATGCCTGCAATGTGCTAAGTTCTGTGCAGGCCACTGGAGGTAATCCAGAGTGATGGAAGAAAAGAGGGTGGATGCAGGCGATGGTAAGAGATGAAACTGGGGTCAGATCATGTAAGACAACATAAAGAGAGCTAAGCAGTTTGAGCTTTGCCCCAATTGCAATGCAGAGCTACCCCCAGCTTGCAGTTTCAGCTACAACTTAATGTTTCCCACGCTTCCACATGTCCACTGAACTTCCAAATTTCCATGCCCAGGGTCATGCTATTCTCACTGCCTAGGATGCCAATTTCCTGCAACCTTCCCCTTTTCCCATGTACTTAATTCTACTGCTTTTCTGTGGGCACTGCTCACAGGATGCCATGCTTTCTGGGCACCGGTCATATTCCCTATGGTGATATCACACTGTGTTAAAATGAGCAGATTGTGTATCTCATGTCCCGTAAGATGCTTAGATCCATGTGTAATCAATGTGTATATCCCCCACTCTTACAACGTTTAGTTCTAACACAACCATACATTGATTTTAAAATAGAAAAAAAGTTACTAAACAACTGACTTAATGGTGAGTAGACCCAGAAATATCCAACAGAAGGTACACTGACATCAGGGATAGGAGACTAGGATAGGAGCTACTGAAAGGAAAGGAAATTACTGGGAGTATGGCTCAGTGGCACCGCACTTGGCTAGCATGTTTGAAGCTCTGGGTTCAATCCCCAGCATCATATGAAAAGATAAGATTGAAAAACTGAACAAGAGAAAAGTATTTTTCAAAAAGTAGAGGGAAGACAAAATCGGAGAAAACTCTACCTCGTGTGTGGAAAAGCTACTCTCACTCAATTTGCAGAGGTACAACCTGGATTTCAGCACTACCTCCAAGGCCCTTACTGCTCCTGACGCATGCACAGTACTTTGAACAGGGACAAGCACACACTCACTACACTATCAGTAATTGTTAGGTCTTCTTATTAACCCGGGCCTTCAGTTCTACCACTAGACCTTTTCCTGATTCTACGAATAAATTACCCCTTTCTTGTTAAGAGTTTTGTTCCATTTCTATATTCTGATTCAAAAGCTCGACAGGTTAAGGCAGTGATTCTGAGCCTGGAAGATGGGAGCTTGCTCCAAAAGAACACTTAGTGGAAACAGCTGGAAGATTTTTCTTTAGTTTGGTGGATTTCTCCCATTCTGTCTTCCAGTTCACTAATTCTCTCTTTTGCTGTGTCTAGTCCAGTCTAGTGTTTAACCCATTCACTGAGGTGTTTTGTGTGTGTGTGTGTGTGTGTGTGTGTGTGCTGTTGTTGTTGTTGTTTTGGGGGTTACTGGAAATTGAATTCACAACCTCACACTTGGCAAGCAGGCACTGTACCACTGAGCTGTATCCCTAGCCTGAGGTTTTGTTGTTTTTCATTTTTCGTTTTTTGTTTTTTTTTAACAGAAAAAAAGTAAGAGATTAAAGTAAAACAATTTCACAACAGGCCAATAGGAGAGTAACAATAATCAACACATTGCATATTGTTATATTCACAGTAGTAGTTTAGAGTATAAGATATAGACACGAAACATTGTCCAGAAAATTATTAGCATAAAACTTTCCCCTCAGTGAATCAAGAGAAACCAGCTATATGACTATCTTTTTTGTGTGTTATGACTGCTATATTATTTTCAAAGGAACATTTCACATTAAAAATGAAATCTGAAAATGACCCTGTGGAAAAAACCCAAGGTTTTTATTTTAATAGTTGTGTTTCTCACTCATAGGATTTCTACCTAGTTCTTTGTATCACATCCACCTGTTTATGTTTCATGATTGTTCCTTTTTATATGATCCTAGGCTTTCTTTTAGGCACCTGAACAATTTCAGCATATTTAATTTTCAAGTTGGTTGAATTCTGTTTGTTGGATGTGTGCACAGGCTAACCCCAAAACATTGTTATGTCTCCAGTTCTTAATCACTGATCACTCTTTTCTGTATTCTCTTATGTCCTTAGCAATTGCATCTAGTCACAGGCTTTTAAATCATGTATGAGACCTCCAAAATACATGTCCAATGTAGATGTCCTCTACTAACTCTAAACTCATTTCTCCAGGTATCTACTCAATATCTTTATGCCCTCTGTACATAACCAAATCTCTTGTCTTCCCCTCCCACAGAAAAAGTTACTGTGTAACTTTTGTTCCCCCACCTGAGCTAATAGCAATTCTTACCATCTAGGTTTTCAGTTCAAAAACTTCTACACTAATCCTTGACTCCTGTGGAAACATAAGTCAGATGATGTCATTCCTCTTCTTAGTGACTTACAGTAACATATAAACTCCTAAAAAAAATATGAGAAAAAAATCTACCGAATCCAGTTCACCTTGCTGGCTTCATCTCCCATTACTCTCCCTCTTGCTTTGAGTCCTGCTGAACTCCTGATTGTGTTTTAAAACCTCAGTCATATATCTTCTTGGGGCATCAATGTTTGTTCTTCCCTTTGTTAGAAATACTCTTCCCTTAAATACACACTCAACTCACCAGCTCATCTCATCACCTTTTTCTCCGTGAAACTTCCTGGATTTTTTTTTTTTTTGAGATGAGGCCTTTCTATATTGCCCTGGCTGATGGCAAACCCATGGATTCAAGACCCTCCAAACAGCTGGGACTACAAATGTGTGCCACCACTCCTGGCTGATATTTTAAATTGTAGTATCCTCCACAATTTCCTCATCCTCCTTTCTGTTTCTCCTCTTCATTGCTCTCATCACTGTTGGTCTATCCTGTGTGTTCTTTATTTCTTGTCTGATACCTTCAAAATCAAAGACTGCAACATTTGTCTGTAGGCTCCGGTTCAAAGTAGGTATCCAGGGACCACTGCTGAATAACTGAATGAGTGACTGAATGAGAGTTGCTGGGCTCCCTCATACACTATATACTTGTTGTCCTTACTCAGAAACAGTCAATGGCTGAGCTAATTCCACAAATTATATGGAGTTGAGGACACCACCCCATGGGGAAGAGTTTGAGACTGCTGAATTCCCTATGAACATATTTTTATGTTCGTTTCTCAACTCAGGATTTCTATACTGTGTAACATGAGAATTAGGGTTCCAACTTTTGCCACGCAGGAGGCCAGAGTCCTAATGTGTTCACCTGGTGGACAGGGACCGTCTGGTTTGTCTTGTCCCTGCTTCCTGGTCTCACAGTGAGCCCAGTTCCATCCCCTAGCTGTCCCTGAGGCCCAATTCCCATCCCTCCAGGAGGCCCAAGACTACAGTCTCTGCCAGAATTCTCAGGTTCCATGAGACATGCAACAGCAACAGTTCCCATCCCATTGCTGGGACCTAGTGATTTTTCTTTCTTGGTTCTGAATTAACTATATTTTTGAAATATTGAAATATTATATATTGTTTTTTTCGGTTTTGTTTTCTTTTTTTAAATAATAGGATGGAATCCACAGCCTTCCACATGCTAGACAGGGCTGTGCCCTGAGATTCATCACTAACATTTTCTTCTTTTTTTTTTTTCTGAGTTGGGGGTCTCACAAAGTCACCCAGGTTGGCTTTGGACTTATGAGCCTCCTGCCTCAGCCTCCCAAATAGGAGGGATTAAACTCTTGTGCCACCTTGCCCCTTGTAAGAACTGAAGTGGTGATGGGTGATGCCCCTGTGTGCTTTACGTGCTGCAGCGACTGGAAGTTTCAAGGGGTGAGGTCTACACCACATATGAGCCTTCCCCCAAAGTCTGGAATGTTTTTCTCTGTGGCATGAACTTCTGTGTGGAAAGCTTCACCACAAGAGACATAAATTGTGTCTGTCAAGCGGGCTGGGAAAGAAAGAGATGTTTAGATGCACTGGTTTAAGAGCAGACTCCTGTTTTGCCTAAAGTTAAATTCCTCCTGAGTTAAGACGTGCTTCCCATCCTGAAAGTCTCTGCATCCATCATGGAAAACCCGGCTTCTCTGGAAATGTCTCTCTCATTTGGGGAGGTTTGTTTTACTATTTGAAAATGGGCCCTGAATTCATCAGGGTTCTCCAGAAAAACAGAAGCAATAGGAATATAAGTAGACAATCTCCTACACTTGCACACTATATCTGATACTGGTTTGTTATGTGTATATGTTTATATATTTGTATATATGTATGTGTATATATATATAAATGCAATGTGAGAATACAGTGAATGTTTAAATTTTAAAATTTATTACAGTACCCACTGCCATTAATCCCCCTCAAAATACTCCTTCTCCTTACTTTGAACACACTTATCCTGGCATTCTTGTCACTTTCTGAAGCAGTTCTGGAAGTCTTCTTTCATAAGTGACTTTAGTTGTGCCATTATGGCTGCCTTCACCCACTAAATTGATTCAAAATGTTTTATCTTTCATCTTCATTTGGACTTTAAGGAAGAGTCAGAAAGCCACACAGTGCCAGACCTGGTGAATAAGGTGGATGAAGCCACACTGTCATGTTTTATTTGACAGAAATTGCTATGTGTTTGATCCATGAGAAGGATCATAAAATACGGCAAATGTTTAAATTAAAATATTTATTATAGTAAAAGCCACAATGCCACTAATCCCCTGCAGAATATTCCTCCTCTTTGAGCACACTTATACCATCATTCTTGGCAATGTGTCTTTTACTGTAACAAGTGGGTTCTTTTTTAATTTACCCATTTACAATACCTTTTGATCACCCCTTTGTGGGTGCACGTGTGCATGTGTGTGTGTGCGTGTGTGTGCGCGCGCGTTTTCATGCCATTATGCAGACTGAGAAATCTCATGATCTGCTGTCTGCAAGCTAGGGACCCAGAAAGCTGGTGGCAATTTTGAAAGTCACAGAGTCACAGAGCCAGTGGTGTAGATCAAAGTCCAAGTCTGAAAGCCTGAGATTCAGGAGCCCTGAGGACAGGCACAGATCGATGCTCCGATTACAGCAGTTGGGGGTGGGGGGCTAGATTTCAGGCTGCACAGGCTGGGTGACTCCCATGAGCACAGGGAGGACCCCCCTTAGCCCATGCTGACTTCATAGAGAGGCATCCCGGAGCCCGTGGCTTCTCCGCTGAGCCCTCTCCAAGAGTTCCGAGAGGGACTCATTCTCTGCAGCCAGTGCCTTGGAGAGACAGCTTCTTCCATGGAGAGAGGCTCCTGGGGACCAGGATGCTCAGCGGCTGCTCAGCGATCACCTCAGCTTCTCCCCATTGCTCTTCAAATCCTGCAGGGGGCAGCTGGACACAGGCTGAGGAGTTGAGCCCCAAATGGCAACTAAAGGAACCACAAGCCTGATGGCTGTGTCTTCAGGGACCATGCCGCTCACAGCTGCTGGCCACGGCCACGGAGGGTAGAAAAGTGGTCGAAGCCCCCGACTCTGCAGTGACCTGTGCAGCTGCCACTAACTACTACACTGCTGATGTTCACACTTAAATTCGTTTAAATGTAATAGACTCAGGTCCTCAGGTCTTCCCATTTCAAGTGCTCAACAGTCACAATGGTTACTGTGTCAGACATTGCAGAGATGAAACAAGCAGATCCTAGACCGTGAACTCCACCCCACCCCCAGTGCTCCACCGCCCAGACACCAAACAGTCTACCATGGAAGTCACCTGGGAGAAGGACCGTTCGCAAGGCTCCGACGCATGGTTTCCTGGTCCTGCTTAATAACACTTGCTCCTCAGAGCTGGACAAATCCAGGAATCAGGGCTCCAGATGAAAAGGTGTGAATCGGGACAGCCCTGGTTCTTTTGGCTAAGAGAGCACTGGGAAGGGATGAGAGTGTGAGCTCCCCCGGCCTCAGTGCCCCTGCCCACGATGCCCTTCCCTTTGTGTCCACTTAATGAGCAATGAGTCCCGTGCCAGGGCCACCGGTGGCTGCCCACCTCCCTTGGCATTCATGGCTGCGTGCCCAAGGCTGCTGACCACATGGGCAGGGACCCCGGCTGTGGCAGCACATTCGTCCCTCACACAGGCAGGCAGGGCCGGAGAGTTAACACCCCAGCGAGTGAGTATGACTGGATAGACACCCCTGAGTGAGATCACTCTGAGGGGTGCTTTATACTCCCAGAGTCCCATGAAGCACTGAGCTTTGGTGGTTCCCACCCCCCAGGGGGACAGTCCTCACTGGCTCTCTCCACTTCCTTCTCTTTCCTTTCCCTACTCCTGTTCCTTTAGGCACTTCCCACAGAATGATCGGCACAAATCCACAGAGCTTTCTTCTTAGGTAACCCAAGGCAAGGCCAGGGCCCTCTTGGTGCCAGGCACAGTGAGAAGCACAGAGGAGAAGAGGTTTTTAAAAACCAACAAACCCACTTGCTTCCTTGTGAGTCTGCTGCGCAGCCGGAAAGGCAGGCAGGGAAAGAGGTGGGAGAGGCAGGCAGGGGACAGTGGGGTGTGCAGCCCCATGACCAGGCCTGGGAGGGTGTTAGGAGCCCCTGCGGGACATCAGCACAGGCTGGGGCGGCAGGGCAGTAGGAACGGTTCTAGGGGGAGGAAGGTATTGGTAAGCCGAGTGCCGACAGATGACGGAGGGATGAGAGCTCCAGACAGAAGCACAGCCACGGTGAATGGGGAGCTGCTGGGGTAACAGACTGGCTTAGCATTTCACAGAGCCCACCTGGCGGGGATGTGGAGAATGGGCCGGAAGCTCTGGCCCCACAAGAGGAGACTGAGGCAGGGATGCTGACGGGAGAGGAAGTGGGTAGAACCAGACACTGGGGATGGGCTGAAGGTGAAAGATCACAGGAGGGCTGATGGAAGAGAGCTGCCAGGACCTGGGGTCTTTTAACCACAGGGCCTGAGGGAGGCGAAGACTTCCGGCTAACCCCTAGGTTTCCATCTTAGAGAAGTGGCTGGGCGCTGCCATTTCCAGCAACACAAACACGGAAGGGGAATGGCTCTGAGGGAATGATGGCGGCTTTGTCGGGACATGATTTGGAGGAGGCTGTAGGTCACCACTTCTGCAACTGTGGTCCCTAGAACTTCACAGACACCCACATTCTCAGGCCTCACTGAACCAGGAACTCCGTCTGAGCAGGCTCAGCAATTCGGGTTTGAATAAACTGTGTAGGCCTCCAGGTGGTGGTGTCCTGGGAAGCGTGTACCAGCTGGCTCTCCAGTGAGAAGAGGCTAAGACAGGGCACCAAGGGGAGGGATGTGCCCGCGGAGGGACACTCCCAACACAGCGCACAGAACCGATCGGAAAATTGCCATTTGGGAATGATCAGAAACTTGCTGTTTCACTCCTTTGCTTGAATCTAGTGCTGTTCATCGAACAATCTGAAGATGCTCTTTTTAAACCTCTATTTGCCTCTGGGCACAAGCAGTCAAATGAGAGTTTCTGAGCCTTCATTTACATGTAACAGGAAGCCAAAGCAGTTTTTCTGGAGAGGACAGTTTTTAGGTGACATAGGGCCAAGTGAGCCTTTGATAGGATGACTTTCCCAAAGCCTTATTTTCAAGAAAGGGGATAACCTGGGAATTTTGGATACAAAATGCATCCTCAGGGCTGCTGGGAGGCTTTTCCCAGGCAAGTTCCCACTCTGCAGAATGTGCTTCTTTTCTCCGTTCAATAAATGTAGCCCAATAGGACAGCACTTTATTCCCAGGGGTGAGATGCTGTGTTCAATCCCAAACATGGCCAAAAAAAAAAAAAAAAAGTTCAACTATTAGAAAATGGGCCAAGAACTTGAATAGATATTTCTCTAAAAATAACATTCAAATGGTAAATAAGTACACACAAAAATACTCAGTATCAAAAAACCATCAGAGAAATGTGAGTCAAAACCACAACGAGACACCACTTCACACATGTTAGGGTATCTATTATAAAACAACAACAGCAACAACAACAAAAACACAAAGCAAATGTTGGCAAGGGTGTCGAGAAGCAGAGACCCTTGTGCAAAGCTAATGATACAGCTGCTGTGGAAATCAGTATGGCAGGTCCTCAAAAAACTACACATAGAATTACTACTGGATACAGCAATGAAGTTTCCAAAAGAATTGAAAGCCAAGGCTCAGATGAGTATGTGTGCACCCGTGCTCACAGCAGCATTATACACAAGAGCCAAAATGTGAAAACAAGCCAGTGTCCCTCCGCGGATGAATGGCCAACGTTCTGAAGATGCATGGTGGTGGGTGGTGGTGACGGTTGCACAACAATGTAAAAGCACTTAATGTCACTGGCTGTATGTTTATAAATGGTTAAGATAGTAAAATTTATGTTATATAATTTATACAATAAAAGAGAGACAGGGAACTGAGGGAAAGAGGAAAAAAGGTAGGAAGAGGAAGCGAGAAGGAAAGAAGGGAGGAAGGAAGGAAGGAAGGAAGGGAGGGAGAAAGGAAGGAAAGTAGCGGGGGAGGGAGAGAGGAAAGAAGGGCCAATCAAGAAGACTTTAATCCACTGACTGTGGGGTAAAGGAGAAAGAAAAGTCATATTTTGACTTGAGTGACCAGACAAAAGATGGAGCCATCTGCTGAAAAAAGAATCTCCCAGGAGAAATCAGGTTCCGGGTTAAAGGTGAGGAGTTCC
>RJWM01035219.1:0-18982 GCA_004363535.1 Dasyprocta punctata | reverse complement strand
AAAGTTGTTATTTTTAATAAACTCTCATTGTATAAATTACTCCTCAACATTTATCCTTGTGAGAAAGACATTCAAAATGCATTCCACAGATGCTCTCAATCTTCTTTAAAAATTCTCAGAAAAGCAAAGTAAGAGGCTCAGGGCGCACACAGAATGTGGCTTCTCAGGTCACTGTCATTTAGCATAAACTCTTCTGTCATGAAGACCTGAGTTGGCGTCTCTGCCCTTTCGGTTGTGTGGCCTTGGGCGAGTCCTTCATCTTGTTCCTGTCACCTGTGGAACTGGACTCGACCTCACAAGACTGTGAAAATTAGGAGACTCAACATGGCCAAGTCCATGTAAATACACAACGGCCACGACTTTCATATTCAAAATTCTCAACCTTATTCCACGAAGTACTCTGAGATTCACATCTCATCAAACCTCACGTGATGGCTGTGTCAGTCTGAGAAGCTTAGAAGCTTAACCAAATCGTCTCAGCAGCTCTACATCCTAGGGTGTAGAGGACCCACCCAGGGTGGCTTGACACCTGAACAATACAAAGGGGAAATGAGGGAGACGGAGCTGTTTCTGTTCCTCAGAGGAGCTCCAGTCCTCACCTTCAGCTTGGACGTCAGCTCGTGGCTTCTAGCGCAGACTCGTCAGCCTCTGCCTCGGATCCTTCAGCTTTCTGTCTCAGACCCATCGGCCTCCTGATACGGACCTCCACAGGGCCCTGCAGTGAGCTCCAGACCTTGGACTGAAACCTTCCGTCTCCAGTGCACAGACACCCTCCCCACGCCTCCTCACCAGGCTCCATGGCTGACCATCACAGCCAATCGTAGCTTCTTATACATTTGTGCATCTTGTGTTATATTTGTTTCTCTAGTAAAACACTGGCTGAAATACCTCACCAAGAGCAAATAGGCTAATAAAAACGAAGTAACTTAAAAATCACCAACAAAGTTACTCAGCATTTCAGAAGTAAGTGTGAAAATTCAGTGACAGTTACATGGAGAAAATTCTCTAGCACATGGATTATAGTTAACTTACATACATTTGTGTTTATACATTTATTTTTTTCATACATATATGTCTATGCTCAGAAAGCAGGAACCTCACCCCTAAACGATCCTAACAACCACAAATAAGGAACCCATTCCTCAGATGACTCTCAGGTTTGAGCAGCTGAGACAACTTTGCCTGCAACCTTTGCTGCTAAATGCCATTAGTGTTGGGGGAAAAAATGAAATGGAGCAGGTGAGAGAATTGAAACTTTTTTCTCTTCTTTCTTCTTTTTTTAATATACATCTCTTAATTATGGGGAAGGGGGAGGGGGTGTTTCCAGAGGTGGAAGCAGGGCTTTCTCCTGCTAAGGCTCAGGTCCTCTGCAATCACCCCACCCGCTTGAGCGTGGGTGGCACCCTGGGGCCACCCCTCCCCAATCCCTGCAGTGAGCCTGGCCACCACCTTAGGAGCATCGGTGACACCCAGACCAAAGCACATTCAGCATCCGCTTTCACCTGCAAAGGATGGAGAAGTCGGACCTAAGACGGTGAGCTCACACTGAGGCTGAGGCCAGGACAGTGAAGGCTACGCACCCTCCATGCCATGGCGACAGCCCGGAAACTACCGCTCTGAAGCTGCTGCAGCAAAGACGGAAGGGACAGCAGGACAACGGCAGCGAATCCCAGCGACATGCGGACAACATCCTGCTGGTCCCTCGGGCCAGTGTCAGCCTTCTGGATCAAGGCCAGACTGTATTTGTTCAGTCAATGTTCACTCCCTTCATCATCAGCATCAGCATCATCACCAAAGGGGAGAGAGACTGAGTATTTTGGGGGCACTCAATCTGAAGTGGTGGAGAGAAAATGAGAGTGAGAGAGATGAGGAGGAGGCCTTTAATGCAGAGGGCATGGGAGATCTTCACGAGTCTGGGGGTGCAGAAGCTCTGAGCGAGAACGAAGTGTAGTCACTTTTATCAGTTCTGGCTGGGGGAGGAGTTTGGGCGGTGGGCAAAATGACACACTAACAGCTGATTTAAGGAGCATCTGCCTGTGTAAAACAGGAGACAGAAAGATTTACTGGAGGCTGGGGGTGGAGGCTTGGGGGGTTGTGGAGTCTTGGGATTGGAGAGGGCTCTGCGCACGTGCAAAAAGGGAGCAGGAGGTTTATCTCTGGAATGAGAAGGAAAACATGGAAGTTACTCTTGGAGAGCTAAATTGTTTTTCTGGGTCTGGTACCAAGCTGGGCCAATGTCATGTTACAGATAGCTGAGCCCCAGGCTAGCAGAACCTATCAGAGGGGGGTGTGCCTCGCTGTGGCATCCTGATTTGTACCCTGTGCTTTTATTTCTCCAATTCCACCAGGCTCGTGCCTTATTCCCTTCACTTAGGGGCAATGAGGTTGAGACACATGTTATAAAAACAATGGTGAGAGCAGTAACAAGCCCAGCTGCTGTGACCCTTGAGCACCTCTGGTTACCCAGCCCGTGCTGAGCTTGGCTTCATGTCTTCTTCCTCGAGACAGGGTTTCCAGATCAGCAGCCTCGGCGTCACTGGACACTGGCTGGAACGCAGTATCTCAGGTTCTACCCTGGGTTTCTTTCTCACCCCCGCCTCCCAGGGAGTAGAAGTACCTGGGAGCCCGGGCAAAGCGACTCCTCACCGAGGAGAGCAGCTGCTTGCAAAGGGACACACGAAACGTGAGAACATGAGGCCCACAGCGGGGCCTGCGAGAGGCACCCAACACATCAGTCACATCACCCTGGCCTTCCTGACTTAGCCGTTTTGTTTTTTGTTTTTTTTTTAAAGATAGTAAAATCCAACAAAACATAACAGAACAAAGTCAGTCAAAACAAAGCAGTAGAACTGGTACAGAACTTCAAAGAAAGATACTAGGAAAACAATAGCTACTATAGTATATCTTGTTATCTTCACAATAGTTGACTATTCCATCAGGTATAGTAAAATCAAACCAAAAACAAAACACAATAAAACCAATAAAAACAGAATATGAAATAAAACAAAAAAAATTAATCAGAATAAAGCAAAACAATGAGAACAATATTGAGCCTCAAAGACAAGACAGAAGGGAATCCCCCATAATTGCTATATTGCATACTGTCATCCTCCCAAGAGATGCTCAGACTGCCGGCTCCAGGCCTGCAAAATCAACCAAACAATACAATCTTTTAGTTGCTTCATGTACCTTAGTTGCTATCAACTTAGCTGGTCCTCTGAACCAGCAGGTTGCTTATGGGGTGGGGAGGGCTGTCCTTGATTCTTAGCCCACGCGCCGGCAGGCATTACAGGAGGCACAGATCTTTCTCTTCCCGGAGTCTGTGCCGGTCGCAAGCCACTCACCAGGAAGGTAGGCTAGTTATCTTCTCTCTGGTCTGTTTTTACTGTAAGAGTCTTCACTTTGACTCACACTTAGCAGAAACACACACGCACACACACACGCAGGCACACCCACTAAATTATCCACTCCCTCTAGAAATTCCCTCCAGAACAAGGCTGTTGATGCGGGCTGCTGAGATGTTTTGCTGGGTCCACCCACACCATCATTCCTTTGAGCTTTCCTGGAAGTGCCCGGGAAGCCTTAAACCACTTTCCAGTGTTTCTGGGATGTTCCTCGATGTCAAATGTGCCTCTATGAAATGGGCACCTGGGCTAAGACGACCCTTCAGGGAGCTGTGGATCTTCCGTCTGGGGAGTCCGCCTTTCCTGAGTGTCGATCCCACAGGCTTGCTGCTTTAGAATCACTGAGCTTCTCTCCGAGGACCCTTGGGGCCCCACACACAGGCAGAATAAATGGCAAATAAGTCATTTAGTTGCTAGCAGTCCTTTCTCTCCAACCCAGTCCTTTCATGATTCGTGTCTTTGTTTGTACCCGACCCCAGCCTTGGGTTCCATCCTAACCTTTGCCGTGTGCCCCACCTGGACCCCAAATTCCAACTGGACTGGGGGTGCAGCTCAGTGACGAGCACTTGTCTGGCCTGTGCAAGGCCCGGGTTCCCTCCCCAGCACCACACACACACACACACACACACACACAGACTGCCACGCAGGGCCAGCCCCCGGGGTCAGGCTGAGGCCCCGCCAGCTCCTCCTTCCCCAGCTCCGGCCAGGCCCTGCCCACAGCGACAGTGCCATTCTGGCTCCCAGGAAGTGACACCATCGTGAGTTTTATCACCGCTCAGTTTCTCCCTGGCGGTGCCGTCACTGCTGGGGCTGGGGGACCTAGCTCACCATCGGCCAGCAGCTTTGTCCTGAGACTGCCGCGGTCGCGCGCGCGGGGAGAGACGCGTCCCGGCCCTTTGCACTCTGCGTCCCTTCCTGTGTGAGGAGAGGCTGGGGTCGGGGCTGTGGGGGAACAGCGGAGGGGACCAGGCAATTCCTTTCCTTCCCCCTTCATGCAGACGGAGGTAGCGAGGCTCCTCTGAAAGCTTTCAAGTGACACAGACACGGTCGGGCGGCTGCCGCTCCAGCGCGGCTGTCCCCTTCGTGTCCCCAAGTCTTTTCCAGGGTGACACCAGGGCAGCTCCCAGCACCTCCCCACGGGGTCGGGAGTGAAGGAGAAGCAGCTGCTGCGGACTCTGCCCCCCAGGATGTGCTGGGTGCGACCAGACCAAGTCCCAAACCGTCCCCTGGGGTGGAGGAGCTCAAAGCGTTGGGTTTTTTTTTAATGTCAAACCTCATGAAATGAATAATTCACACAGAAAAGATTCATGCACTAAACCAGTGTTACAAACGGAATCCAGGTCTGGAATGGGCTCCTGTGTTCTGAAAGCCGCGGAAGCGGGCCAGGTGTCTCCTACTCGCAGAGTTGAAGGTCTCAAGCTGGCTTCCCTGCTCTTACACCCTGAAGGGCGCCAGATGGGTTCCCGCAGCACGGGCTCCCCAGGAGGGGCTTTTGTGAAAACCAGCAGTCTACGCACTTCAATTATATCCAAGTCATTTTATGCCAATCATGCCTCAATAAAATGACACTAGAGTCCCAGCTACCAAGGAGGCTAAGGTAGGAGTCGCTTGAGTCCAGCAGTTTGAAGCCAGCCTAAGCAGCACAGTGAGACTGTGTCTAAAAAAAAAGCCAGGTGTGGTGGTGCGCACCTGTAATTCCAGCACTTGGGAGGCTGAGGAAGGAGGATTGCTGCAAATTCAAGGGTAACATAGGTTACATAGTGAGTTCAAGGCCAGAATGAACTACATACCAAGACCCTCACTCAGAACAAATCGAAAAGAAAGGAAAGGAAAGAAAGAGATGTCTTTAAGAGAGAATACATAGGTATTTCATAGAGATAAAATAGCTGTCTGCAGCATCTATGAAAAAGGAAGATTTTGGTTGGGTAGGGAAAAAACAAAAAAGGAATTTTGTTTTTACTGTCATCTATGCCTATACTGATTAATTTAGTTATACACAGCATGAATTTCAAATTTTGTAATTTTATACATTTAGTTTCTAGCTTGCTAATTTAAAAGTGAGGGTGTTTTTTTTTTTCCAACTTGCGTGCTTATATTAACAGGTTTTTTGTTTGTTTGTTTGTTTTTGTCTTTTTGAGACAGGTTTCATTATGCAGCTCAGGCTGGCTTTGAACTCACTTTGTATCCTAGGTTGGCCTCGAACTCGAAGTGATCCTCCTGCCTCAGCCTCCCAAGTGCTGGAATTACAGGCGTGCACAACCACGCCCTACATTAACAGATTGTTTTTGAGTTTTACACATCTCTGACAGGGAGTGAGACTTAGAGAAAGCCATCTGGCCGGAAGGAAGGAAGGGGAAGCTGTCATCAGGTACTGCGTGGGCAGCCAGCGCAGGTGGAGGTTTAGGGGCTGGGACAGGCCCCCAGACTGGGAGGCAGGAGGGCCCGCTCGCCTCGCGCGAGCTTTTACCGTGGATCCGCTTCCTGGGTCGGCGCGGGCGCAGCAGCCCTCCCGGCAATGCCGTCTCGAACTCAGCACCAGACAGCGACTACAGTGAGTAAGGATGCGGCACGGATTTCAAAGCTGCTCCAGGGGAGCTCGCGAATGTCCTCGGCGAAGAGAGGCAGGTATGGGAGACGCGTCACCCAGCCTGAGCCGAGCATTCCACAGTGCGCACGCCCGCTACGACATCGCGACGGGTAGATGCTCATAAATGCATAATTTACTTGTCAAATAGAAATTAAACTTTAAAGATTATTGTGCCAGACACATACATGCATGCGTGTGAGTGTGTGCGCACCTAATTCCACAGCTGGGGTTTAATAGTAAAACTTACATTTCTGACATTTTTTCTGCTCTGTGACTTTGACACAGCACTGGGTGCTTTCGCCTCTGGGTCTGCAGCGCTGGTCCCGGGGTCGCACGGAGGAGCGCTGTCCGCTAGGTGGCGCTGCTGTCGCTGACACCGCACGGCGAGGCAGCGCTGGGACCGGCAAGCGGGGACATCGTGGTCAGCGGCCCGAGCAGGAGGGACGGAGGGTTCGAGGCGCGGGCTGCAAAGGCGACTCGCTGGGAAATGAGGGGCAGGTCGCAGTGGGCAGTGGCTTCTGCGGGGGTGAAGAGACAGACGGCTTGTGCTCCCCGTGCCTGTAGGCGAGTTTAAAAACTAATAGCAATTTCAACAACGCTCACATTTGTAGTAACACAACAACAGCAGTAATAACTGTGTGTATCAAGGACTCGCTCCGTGTTGGATACCTTCCGAGCCTTCACACACGACTACTGAGACGCACCACGGAGCTCCGCAGGCGGGCCGGCCCCAGTGCGCCTGCGGCCGGGGCCCGAGTGACCACTTCTCAAGAGGCAGCAGCCTGTGGCTCACAGCTCTGGAGGCGCAGCCCCTGGTCAGCTAGCCCATGGCTGTGGGCAGCCCATCCTGGTGGCAAGGGCTGAGAATGAAGAGAGAGTGAGAAGAGACTGCGGTCCCACGACCCCTCCGGGGCGCACCCCAAGGACCTGGACACTTGCCAGCAGGCCCCACTGCCCGAAGTTCACGCCTCCCATCAGCGCCAAGTGTACACATGGGCCCTGGGGGGAAACTGCCTCGGCCAGAGCACCTGGTACCCCGCTTCGCAGTAGTAAACTGAGGCTGGTGACCTGGCCAGAGCCACCCCTGGGATAAGCTGAGACTCAAACCTGAGCTGCCAGCTCTGATGTCCTACCAAAACGTCTCCAGGTTTTCCAACCTTGGTGGTGAATCGCGATACTCTTAATACTATGGCACAAAGTGGGTCACCGGAAGAAGGGTGGGCGGGAAGAGGGAGAGATGCCCACCCGCCTTTCCCACACTGAAGTTAGGGCGAGGTCTCCGCACATCATTTCAGTCCAGAGGTCACCTGGTCCCCGACCTCACCCGACACCCACCCCTGCGCAGGCCGAGTGGCTGTGTGAACTCGGAGGGGAGGGGAGGTCGCCGTGTCTGGGTGCCCATCTCTTCCTCATACCACCTCGCTCTGTCCTCGGAACCAAGTCAAGGGGGACGCGCCCTCCACCAGGCGAGACACACGACTGTCACCCATCTCTGCTCCCCACCCCCCACTTCCACACGCCCTGTCCTGGAAGGTGGAGGGGGCAGTGTCTGTGCTGTGTGGTGTTTGTTCTCTCCACAAAGACCTATGTGCTCATTTTTATTTGCTTGTTTGCATTTCTTTGGAATTGCTCACTCCCCTTCGCTCCCTGAGGCCTGGAATCCTTAGGTGACCCTGAGCTGGGGAAGTCGAGGCAGAGACCTGTGGAAGCCCACGGGGAGAGGAAGGAGAGGGGACCGTCGTGTGCGCGTCCAGCGTTCGCTGAGCTGCCCAGGGTCTCTGCAAGAAGCTTCTGTGTCTGAGTCTCAGCTCCCAAAGCTCTTCCCTCAGCACCGACCACGTGCAGAGTCGGGGTACACTCCTAACGGAAGACCCGGGGCCACCAGCCTCCCGCCCTCGACCCTGGCCCGCCTTCTGTGTGTCGCCCACACCAGGCCCGCTCATCAAATGTGCACTCCATGTCTTGCCGGCTCCGGGGCCTGAAGCAGGCCCTCTCTCTGTTTCCATATTTGTGAACTCACATAATCCTACCTTGTAAGAGAGTTTAAGATACACGAATTGATGTATATAAGGCAGTCAGAACCAAGATGATACGTAATAAGAGAGCAATCAATTTTAACTGCTATTTAATATCTCCTCTGAGTCACATAGCAACCTCTTGAGGTAGATAAGTACCCAGAATTATTTTCAGAGACTGAGGGGTGGGGGGCTTTCCCACGGGTAAACAGCTAGTCAGTCTAGGAGACCTAGCAAAAGCACCCAGGTACGGGGCATTTCAGTCCATGTTGGTTTTGTCCTTGTTCTGATTCGGTGATGCTGGGGCCTTCCTTGGGTCTCAAAGTCCAGTCCCCGAAGGTCTCTGCTTGCTTCTTTCCTTTTTTTTTTTTTTTCCCTGCACCCAAGTTGCAATGGTGAATAGGCATGCAAATTAGGACTGTATCACTAGCCAGATCTTGCGTGCAGCACCAATACTGATAAGCCTTTTCAATCCCAGAGTCATGGGAGTCTCAGTAAAACAAAATGAGCTCAAAGTCTCAAGTTAAACTAAGTCCATAAAATTCAGATGGTGTGAAATTAATACTTGGATCTGTGATCAATTTCTGGTTTTATTTTTATATTGAGAAGTGCATATTCTTTTCTATACACTTTCAAAAGCAAACCAAATATATTCACACTAATAAGGAAGGCATGGTTAATTGTAAGTTATATTTCCTTGGAGTGTCGGGATTGGAAAAAAAACACTGAGGAGTGAAGAGACTATGGAAGGAAGAAGTGAGGGAAGAGAGTGATTGGGGACAAAATGCTAGGAGCATGGGCTGAAAAAGGATAATCTTCTGTAAGCGGTGCAGATGCCCACAGCAGAAAAATAAAATTCCACTCTTACTTCACCAAAAACAAAAGTCAACTTAAAATGGATGAAGGGCTTAAATATCAGACTCAAAACTATGAAACAACTAGAAGAAAACACAGGGAATGGTCCTCATGACCTTGGTCTGGAAAAGGTTTTTTTCTTCTTTAAATAAATCTCAGAACAAAGACAGCAAAGCAAAAGCAGACAAAGAGAGCTATGTGGCGCTGAAAAGCTCTCACACAGCAGAGGAAGCAGCCAGCGGAGAGGACGCCCGCAGAAGGCTGGATACGTTCACAGACTCTCTTTCCGATAGGGAGCTCATAGCTATGCTGCATGCAGAACTCAAAAAGTGCAGTAACAAAAAACCAAATAATCCAGTTTTAAACAGGCAAAAGACTTGAATGGGCCTTCCTGAAAAGAAAACATACAAATGGCCAATCGGGTTTATTTTTAATGTTCAACGTCACCAGTCATCAGGGAAACACAGGTCAAACCACACAGAGAGATTATCCCACCCCAGCTAGCAGGGCCGGCTCAGGAGGAGGGACGCTCCCCAGGTGCCCTAGGGGTGTGGGGAGGACAGGGAGCCCCTCGCGGCTGCTGCTGGGAGTGTGGACTCTACGTCATTTGGAAGAAAGCGGATTTCTGCGCGGCCCTGCCGTCCTACTCCCGGGCGCGACCGAAGAAGTGAGGTCAGTACGGCAAAGAGTCAGCCGCAGGCCCGCGTCTACGGAAACGGACGGCGTGACCTGAGGTCAGTACGGCAGAGTCAGCCGCAGGCCCGCGTCTACGGAAACGGACGGCGGTGACCTGAGGTCAGTACGGCAAAGAGTCAGCCGCAGGTCCGCGTCTACGGAAACGGACGGTGGTGACCTGCTCATTACCTGGGCATCCCGTAAATGTATCCAAGTACATGTGAATCGAAATTTTACAATGAAAAATTATTGAAATATATAGAGTGACAACAATAGCTGGAAATACTTATGTACACTTGGTTCAAGGTCTTTCTGCCTTTTTATAACGTTAAGGAGATGTACCAGTTACTGAAATGTATTGCATTTTCCTGGGGCTCCACTTTTACAATAATGTTTGAAAGCTATTTAGTTTAGGATCCTTAAGAATGGAAAAGAAGTACGAAAAAAACAGGAAAATAGAAAGGCAGCTATTGTTAGACAAGAAAAACCAATGAGGGGAGGGGATAAGAGAAGATAAGGGAAGGATGGATACCACCTCAAAACCCAGTGCTTTGCAAAACTGGTGTGCACTAATAAAAATGAATTTAAAAGAAGTAACCTAGCCAGGGATATAGCTCAGCAGCAGAAGCGCCTACCTGGCAAGTACGAGGTTGTGAGTTTGATCCCCAGTCAAAAAAAAAAAAAAAGCAGCCTACCACATTTTTAATTTTTAAAATTTACAGATGTTTTCCTTGTAAATCTACATTAAATTAGTTTTATTTCTGTGACCATCTGAAAATAATGTATATTCCCCAAACATAATAAATATAAATTTATAGATCGCACTAAAAGAAGGAATATGGATTTACTTAATTAACTTCAAGTCATTATAAGAATAAAAACTTTGCTAAAATGATTATCCCAGTAAACACCAAATTCTTCAGCAGCTTTCTTAAAAATGAATGCAGCATTAAAATCTAATGATATCACTCATGTTAGATTTTCTGTTTATCCAGCATAAATAATATGATTTCCTAGATAACCAAGGAATATCATTTGACTTAAGATTTTTGATACTGTTTGCATCGAGATTTTAATCTATTTTTTCAAATCAATGCAAGATTTCATTTTTTAAATAAAGTGCGATTTGAGTTTGGGATGAATCTTCACCTATGCATGTTTTCCTTGAGTTGGCAACTGCTATAGGGAGATAACTCTGCATCACTCACTCTCCATCCGTTTTCAAATGCTCGGTATGGGTGTGTGTTCTAGCCTACAAGTAAAACAAACCCCGAACCGCAGCACTGGTAGCTGCTGTTTCATGAGGGCAGCTGGCAGATGTCTCAGGAGAGAGGGGCCAGAGAAACCCCTCCTCCTTCCAGGACAAGCAGAGCGAGCCCCCGACCTGCCCGAGCAGCCCTATCAGCCACCTTCGTTTTATTTGCACAGACGAGAACACGCAGATCACTTGAAAACGGGGTGAAAGTGAAAGCCGCCGAGTTATTTTTCCACAAATTTGCCAACTCAAGGAAAACATATGCATAGCCATGAACTGGACCTGCTAATACAGCCACCGCTCCCGGCACATCTGGGGCTTGGTTCTGGAAAGGACAATCTTCTCCCTTTGCCTGGACCACCTCAGAACCCCCTCCACATGACCCTGGGCCACCTGTCCCACCTTGCCACCTGTTCCCCGCCTGAGCCGGCGGAGGCTGCGAGGACACCGCGGGGAGCCCAGCTCCCCCGCCGACAGTAGGAAAGGTCCAGCCCTGCCAGGCTCCGTGGGGGGCCGCCCTGAGGAGCGGGCTGGGCGTGCAGCCGGCAGCGCTCCTCCAACCACCAGTAAGTGCGTGGGACCCTCTGTAAGTAGCCGGGCTGTCGCAGGGGTTTTTGAGTAGGACAGAAACCCTATGCAAAAGGGTTTTTGCTTGTATAGGTTGCTCTTTGAGAACATTTGCAAATCACCGAACAAAAGGAAAATCACAAGCATTACATTTCGCCCCTCCCCCAGGTAACGAAGGTTCGCTGTCTTTGCTTTTGCAAATAGTGCTTTAATAAACACGTGTGTGCAGGTGTCTCGGTGAGGCGACTTCACCGCCCTCAGTCCTCACCCCGGGGTGGGAACTGCAGGTCACTCGGCAGCTCCATTTCTGCCCCGCAATTCCGATCCAGCACTTTTATGGGCTCTATCACACTGGCGGCTCGCACCTGCGGTCAGACAGTGTGGCTGTTATTGCCCACAGTATTTGCTTTGGCAAACACTGTTTGTAACGCTAATTTAGCTCCATATGATCAAAATATAAATTGTACCTATCAAGCAAGGCGGGATTGACTCTCCATGGCTCACGTCCATGACAGCTACAGGGCCCAGGAAAACAGAACCTGGGCAGGGATGTGGCTGCCACACCTGCAGGCTCCTCGCCACCTGCAGACCAGGTGGATGCAGCATCCACCACCCCTGAAACGCTCCCTGATTGTCTGTCAAGTGAATTATGCATCAGTTCGATTCCTCTAACAGAGGCTAAAGGATGGGTTACTGACCCTGGGGCTCTGAGGAAGAACAGTAAAGGGGTCTGAAACTCGCCCGCCTCCAAAGGGTGCGTCATCTACTAGGGAACTCCGGGGGACACCAGCTAGGAAACAGGTGCTGATTCGAGGTGGGGATGACGGTGGCCCCACCGGAGCCCACAGGCAGATTGGGGGAAATGAGGCCAGAGCCAGAGCTCAGCGGGAAGCACCAGACCCCGATGTCCCCTGGATGGTCGTCTGGTCGCAGCTGGGAACAGGAGCGATATTAACAGGCTCATGGCTGGGAACAGAGAGTGTTGAAAGTCATGAGCCTATTAATATCTTTCTATTTTTGATCATTAGAAGAGTGGACCTGTGAGTAAACAATCAGTATGTCACTGTGTCGGGCACGGCTTGCACACACCTCAGGTCCGTGCGGTTGTTAATAAACTCACTGTTGAATCAGTTGCTGAGTTGGAAGAGTTAAGAGGGAGGACTGTATTTCTCCTTTCTGTCCTGCCAATTTTTCCTTCATATGTTTTGAAGTACAGTTACTGGCCACATAAGTATTTATAATTGTGGTGTCTTCTTTCTGAATTGCTCCCTCTATTTGGTGTAATGTCCTGCTTTTATTCCTAGATATAGTCTTTATTTTAGGCCCATTTTGATGCCAGTATAGCCACGCCAGCTTTTTTATCAGGGCTTACATGGTATGGTTTCTATCCTAGCTATACCCTCATATTTCAAATATATTTTTTATGGATAATATCCTTGGGTCATGCTTTTGATCTACTCTGACCGTCTCCAATTATCTTTTAATGGATATACTTTTAGAATGTCTTTAACACAGTTACTGATCTGGCTACTTTAACTCTACCTTCTTGTTATTAGACCTTTGTTTGGCCCTACATGTTCTCCACTCCCATCCCCACCACCCCAGTTTGCCTCCTTTTGAGTTGAGTGTGTTTAGGAGTTCATTTTATCTCCATTACCAGTTTATTGCCCTTACTGCTTTGTTTTATTTTGGTAAGGATTGCTGCGGAGTTCCAGTGAGCATCTGTAACTTGAAGTAGGAGAGATAAGGGTAACTTAACTTTTATTGTGCTGACCCATTGTTTTCTTCATGCAAATGAGTGACTTGTTTAGTGAAATGAAAAAAAAATCTTTTTTAACTTGGGGATGGGAGATGTAACTCAGCGTTAGGGCCCCGGGGCCCTGGGTCTGACCTCCAGCACTGCAAAAACAATCAAGCAAAAATAAATTTATCACACAGCAAAGGAAATAACCAACAGAGTGAAGAGACGACCTACAGAATGGGGAAGAATCTTTGCCAGCTACCCTTCGAAAAGAAGATGAACATCTAGAACACATGAAGAACTCAGAAAATGTAACACCAAAAAAAAAAAATAGCACAATCAATAAATGGGCAAATGTTATTAGTTGTTTCCTTGATAAGTCACTTTTCCTGAAGTGAGATGCAATCTCCTCATTGCTTTAATTTGCATCTCTCTAATAACCAGTGATGCTGAACACTTTTTCATATATTTAGGGTTGCCATTTCTACTTCTGAGAAGTTTCTGTTCATCTCAGATGCCCATTTTTGGATTGGATCTTAGAATTTGGAGGATCTGGGGTTTTTTTAGTTCTTTGTAAGTTCTAGATATTAGCTGTTTGTCTGAAGAACAGCTGGAAAAAATTTTCCCATTCTGTGTCTTTTCACTTTGATGGTGATTTCATTTGATATGCAATAGCTTTTTAATACGGTAAGACCCCAGTTGCTGACTTTTTGTAATATTTCCTGTGTGATTATGGTTTTGTTCATAAAGTCTTTACTTACACCTATCTCTTCCAGGGGTCTAGTTATTCTATCTTTCAGCAGATTGTTTGTTTTAATATTTATACATTTAATCCATTTTTATTTCAGTTTAGTGCGTGGTGACAGACATGGGACTAATTTTAGTCTGAGGCATGTGGAATGCCAGTTTTTCCAGCACCATTTATTAAAGAAGCTATCTTTCTTCCAGGGAACATGTTTGGCCCCTTTGTCAAAGATCAGGAGGCTGAGAGTGTTTGGAGCTGTTTCTGCATCTTCTAATCTGCTCCACTGATCCTCAGGTTTGTTTTTTGCCAGCACCATTCTGTTTTTATCACAGTAGCTCTGTAGCATAATTTCTAGTCAGGGATTGTGATGCCCCTGCTTGGCCTTTGTTGCCCAGAATTGCTTTTGCTATTCTGGGTCTCCTCTGGTTCCAAATGAATTTTAGAAATTTTTCTCTAATTCTATGAGGTATGCTAATGGTATTTTGGCTGGGATTGCATTAAATCTGTATAACAATTTTGGAAGTATGGACATTTTCACTATGTTGGTCCTTCCTACCCAACAGCAAGGGATATCTTTTCATTTTCTAATATCCTCTTCCATCTCCTTTGGCAGAGGTGTGGGGAAAAAAGAACACTTCTCAACAGTTGTTGAGAGTGTAGATTGGTACAATCACTGTAGAAATCAGTGTGGAGATTCCTCAAAAAACTAGGATTAGAAGTACCATTTGACCCTTCTGGGTCAAATGGTACTTCTAATATTCCCCTTCTGGGTAGCTCTCCAGAAGAATTAAAAGCATCATACCACAGCAACATATGTGCATCCATGTTTATAGCAGCACAAATTGTAATAGCCAGATCTTGGAAACAACCTAAATGCCCATTAATCTATGAATAGATAAAAAGCATGTTTTTTTATATAATGGATTATTAGTCATAAAAAGAGATAAAATTGAGACATTTATAGCTAAATGAATGAACCTTGAGACCATAATCATAAGTGAAATAAATCAGACTCACATGTGTAAATATCACATTATCCCTCTGGTGTGAGAAACTGAAAGTATAAGTAAGAACCAAAATGTATAATTGATATTGTGAAATAGGAAAAAACTGTTCAAAAAGAAAAAGGAAACTAGGAAGGGGGGAGGGAGAATAAAGGAAAGGAAAGAAAAAACGAGAAAGGAAGGATAAAAGGAAAACTGAGCTTTGTGAACAGGGAGGGGAAGAGAGTTTGAAATGAGGGGACAGGAATGGAGGGAGGGAGGATGAATCAAGATATATTATGTACAGGTACAAATTCCTTGCCATGAATGTGATCATTATATACACCTTATTTGTACCAATAAACTTTTTAAAAAATGAGCAAATGAACTGAACAGACACTTCTCAAAAGACGTACAGATGACCAATAAGAATAGGGAAAATGAGATCAGTGTCTTTAGCCATTAGAGAAATGCAAATCCAGAACTACACCGAGGTTCCTCTCACCCCAGTCAGCACAACTGCCATCAAGAGTGCAGAGAATGCAAGTGCCGATGAGGACGTGGAGGAGACAGCACGTAGTCCCTGTGGCTGGTAGAGAAGCAACTAGTGCAGCCGCCGTGGAAATCAGGATGGAGTTTTCACAGAACACTAAAAACACAGCTTCAGTATGAAGCAGCTTTCCCACTCCGTGCTGCACACCCGATGGAATTAAAGTCAGTATCCTGCAATGATACCCACAGACCCGCATTTACTGAGGCACAATTCACAGTACCGAGATGTGGAACAAGCCTTGATGGATGGCTAAAGAAAACGTGGCATGCAGGCACAGTGGAGTATTCCTCAGCCAGAGGAAGAGCGACATTATGTCATCTGCCAGAAACCGGAGTAAACTGCAGAATATGTTCAGCAAAATAAGCCAGACTTAGAACAAGTATCACATGTTTTCTGTAAATGTGAATTTTTTTTAAAAAGCAACATGAAAGTAGAAAAGAGACTATGATAAGAAGAAAAGACAAAGGCAAGGCACACGGCATCACAATTCCTGACTTGAAGTTACATTACCAAGCTACTGTGATAAAAACAGCATGGCACTGGCCAAAAAAAAAAAAAAAGACCTGGGGATCAGTGGAACAGATTAGATGTAAACACAACTCCAAAGACACTCAGCCACCTTATCTTTGACCAAACATGATAGCCTCTTTAATAAATGGTGCTGGAAAAACTGGCTCTCTACATGCCAAAGACTAAAACTAGACCCATGTCTATCACCATGCACTAAAGTTATAACGGATCAAAGATCTAAATATTAAAACAGAAACACTCAATCTACTGAAGAGACAGTAGGTAGAAATCCTGGAGACATAAGTGTAGGCAGAGAGATCATGAACAAAACCCAAACTGCATGGGAAATACTTAAAAGAATCAACAACTAGGACTTCATTTTATTAAAAAAGTTTTCTAGCCAGGCATGGTGGCACACACTTTTAATCCCAGCACTCAGGGGGTTGAGGTAGGAGAAGCGTTGTGAGTTCGAGGCCAGCTTGGGCTATGACGCAAGTACAAGGCCAGCCTGAGCTACACAATGTGACCCTGCCTCAAAAAAACTAGGGCTGGGAGTTTGGCTCAGTGGCTTGAGCACCTGTCTGGGAGGTGCGAGGTTGTTAGTTTGATCCCCGGTCTTTTGTACATAAAAAGAAATCACTAACAGAGTGAAAAGACAACCCACAGGGTAGGAAAAATTTTAGCCAATTGTCCCTCAGACAAAGGACCTCTATCTAGAACACATAAAGAATTGAAAAAAGTCAAAACTCCCAAATTCAAAGAGCCAATCCAAAAATGAGCACCTGAAATGAATATACCCTTCTCAGATGAAGAAATACAAATGGTGAATAAATATATGAAAAAGTGCTCAACATCATTGGTCATTTGAGAAATGCAAATTAAAACAACACAGACATCCAGAAAGAATGGCTATCATCCAGAAATCAAGCAATAACAAATGCTGGAGGGGCCATGGGGAAAAAGGAACCCTTCTCCACTGCTGGTGGAAGTACAGACTGGTGCAACCAATGTGGAAATCAGTACGGAGATTCCTCAAAAGCTAGAACTAGAGATCCCATTTGACCCAGTGATTCCCCTCCTGGGTATCTTCCCAGAAGATTAAAAACATCATACCACAGCAATATATATGCACTAATGTTTATAGCACAATTTCTTTCTTTTTAGGCAGTAACCAGGCTTGAATTCATAAGCACACGCCTGCCCAGCAGGTGCTCAAGCCACTGAGCCAAACTCCCAGCCCTATTTTTATTCAAGGCAGGGTCGCGCCATGTAGTTTAGGCCAGCCTTGCTCATGTTGTAGCCCAAACCAGTCTCAAACTCACAACGCTTCTCCTACCTCAGCCTCCTGAGTGCTACGATTAAAGGTGTGCGTCACCACACCTGGCTATAGCACAATTTCTAATAGCTAAATCCTTGAATCAACCCAAATGCCCATCAACTGAGGAATGGATAAAGAAGATATGGTATTTTTTGGTGCACAGGCTAAGCATCAAGGACCACCCCCCCACACACACACACACGTAAAGCAACCTGCTCGTTCGGAGGTCTGGCTACTTTGATAGCAACTAAGGTACATAAAACAACCAAATACTAGTGTTGTTTTGTTCATTTTGTAGGCCTGGGGCTGGCAGCCTGAGCATCTCTTTGGAAGATGACAGTACGCATTGTAGCTGGGCGTGGTGGCGCATGCCTTTAATCCCAGCACTCGGGAGGCTGAGGTAGGAGGAGTGTTGTGAGTTCGAGACCAGCTTGTGTTACAACTCAAGCACAAGGCTGGCCTGAGTATATAGTGCGACCCTGCCTCAAAAAACCAGGCCCGGGAGTTTGGCTCAGTGGCTTAAGTACCTGTCTGGCAGGCACGAGGTTGTGAGTTCAATCGCTGGTGCCACCAAAAAAAAAAAAAAAAAAATCAATTCCCCATCCACCCATAGGTGATTAAAGGCAAGCCAACTGATTCTATTGACTTGTAACTTTCTGATTATTGCCCTCCTCTCCTTTTTCTCTGAGATATGTGACATTTGCTTTATGCATCAATCACTCTGCTCTATCTTAATGGTTAATGACATTAAACCTAATTCACTCAAACCCCGGCATCTGGGTCCAGCCGCAGGGAAAGCAGCCTTGAACAGCATTCACGCTGACAGGTCAGCAAGAACACCTAGGGTCGGGGGTCCTCTGCGACACAGAGTCATCCTGAATGCAAATATTTTGTCCCCCGAGTTTGCTTCATTTTCACCATGGTGCTGATATTTCAAAACTCCAAGTTTCCAAGGCCAGATCACAAGAATCTGCACAACTGAACATTGCTCCCCTCCAAAGTATATATGCAATAAAAGAATGAAACACCACTGTTACGGTGTCAGCATTTTAAATATATTAACAAGATAAGGTTCAATTCATAAAGGTTGCCTGTTTGCCTTAAATGTCCAGGTTGAATAATGGGAAGATTAATTATTTTAAAATTAAGACACATAGGAGTTTCAGTGTAAATACTGTGTGACCTTCTGGACTCCTGTAAGAGATTGCAGGGTCATAAAACCTTTGCTACACCTCCTGACTGGGAGGTTTGGCTTCTTTTGCCAGACAGACGTGTCACATAATAGAGCTACTTAAATGATACAGGGGCGTACCATACTTGGTCGTGTGCTTTATTCTTATTTCTGAAATAGTTTGTGTGGCAGTCAATATTTTTGAAAGGAAACTTTTCCTGACTTTAAAATCAAATTTTAAAGGTCTTATTAAATAATGTACAGGATTTTTTTTAGCTGAGTTCCTATTCAATAGCAGCACAATTTAACCAAGGCTAGAAAGTCAGTGTGAATGAAACCCGTACTTACATCATGTGCGCTGGGACATGGAGTAGAGGCAAGAAGCTTGAAAACAGAGAAACATAAATTTTCCCTGAAAAAGACATCAGTGAAAAAGACATCTATTCTAGTTTAGCATGACAGTGCTTTTGGCAAACCTGATAGGAAGTTATCTCCTGACACAGTGTTAGATTATTCCTTTTCTCCAGAAAATAAGGTGTGTGCTTGGCTATGAATCACACATGTATTAACTGTGAGCCTGGCTTTTTCTTTTTTCTGTTTTTC
>RJWM01035218.1:0-19108 GCA_004363535.1 Dasyprocta punctata | reverse complement strand
TTTTTTTTTTTTTTTTTTTTTTTTTTTTTTTTGCGGCACTGGGGATTGAACTCACAACCTTGCGCTTGCCAGGGCAGGCGCTTAAGCTGCTGAGCCAAACTCCCAGCCCTGGTTTTTTGAGGCAGGGTCGCACTATGTAGCTCAGGCCGGCCTTGCACTCGCGTTGTAGCCCAAGCCGGCCTCGAACTCACAACGCTCCACCTACCTCAGCCTCCCGAGTGCTGGGATTAAAGGCGTGCGCCACCACGCCCGGCTAGAAACACACATTTATAATTTTATGACAATGAGGTCAAAGAAATACAGAAGAAAAAGTCTAATGGCCTTGTTTGGACATACAACTCAGAAGCATAGAGTTGATGATAAGACTTCTAAAAATTTGCCATCATACATCACACGTTGGTTCTGATCACTTTGAAAAAGTCACTTGGTAATTCTAGAGACTAGTGAAACCTTTTGGTCAGAATTTTCTCACCTCCAATTACATTTACCTTCATATTCAAGATGATAATTAACATCTAAGCTTGTGTTTCTCGCTCTGATCCCACAGGATAAAGTGACTCTAACCTCTTCAAAATACTAATAAATCTGCCTTTTTTACTTTTATCTTTTTTTGTTTGTTTGTTTGACTTTTTCCTCCATTCCTTATCCCCTCCCTTCTCCCTTGTTCCTCTCCCCGTTTGAATATTTTTCTTGTATTTCTTAATATCTATTATACATTTTGGTCCTTATCTACCCTTTGATTTCTTCTACAATAGAAACAATCTGGTATTCACAACATGTGTGTCTGATTTACTTCACTTAAGAGTGTGAACTCAGGGTGCATCCATTTTCCTGGAAATGTCTCCAGTGTATCCTTCAGCTCTGCCTTCTAAATCTTACTCCTACTCATCTCATTTTGGGTCCCATTTTCTATGTCTTGTGTCTATGTTCAGCATTTTAACTTCCTGCTTTCTTCAAGTTAGAGAATTTAGTTGTGGTCTTCTCTATTTAAATGAAATTTGGATTTGACTAGGTTTTTACAGTCTTTATATTTCCCTTATTACAAGATTTCCAAAAAAACAATTTAAAGGAGCATATATGACTCAACAAATAATGATTGATAAAATGAATTGTTGAATACAACTCATCCACTTACCATCTATATCACTTCTTCCTTTATTGCTTCTCTGGAAAATAAATTCTCAGCAAGCCTGATGAGTTCAAATCACCAAGCCTAGAAGTTTCTCTTTCATCCTCTCATATTAAGGAACTCTCTATGCTGAATATCTCTTTTTTGTACCCCTCCTTATAGTGTATATGCCTTTCAGCAAATCTGATCATAGACATAACATGGAATAGAGATTTATCAAGGAGATGCTACAAATTCAAGAGTTTATTCCAAAAATATTTTGAACCCTTTCAGATTGCGTGAAAATATTCAAGGTGGTGTGGGTTGATTGGTGAATAAGGCAAGTTAGATTCCTGTCCTTAAACAGTTTGCAGTTTGATAAAGAAAGCACACTATGAACCGGCCAACACTCAGTTAACTAAATAATTCCAGAATGTTTCACATGCTGAGAAAACACAAAGAAATTAAATAGAAATAGCTTGAGGCTACCTTAGATTTCTGGGTAAATAATGATAGTTTTGTGTATTGTGGTTACTGATAAATATAGGCTGTTTTAGGTTCTTCTTGAATTGTCTTTACATTTCTATGAACTTTTAGTTTGCCACTTAGTCTATGCCTCCTGAATTCTTACTATTCCTTCATGCTAGGAGCTGTTTGGTGAATTTGTTAGATTACCAAAAATAACTTATTCAACTAGAAAATCATCATAAATACCTCGCATGCACAGTTATGAAAACTTTTCAAAGGAATACGTTTGATGAGGGAATTCCTCAGTTAAAATGTACTCTGAAGGGAAGTTTTATTCTTAAAATCCTGCTTTTCCTAGTTGTTTACTGTAACTCTGTTCCTTATGACACACTTGACTACTCAGTACAAGAAACACTTAACTCTACTTTCTTTTTCCTTCTTTTGGTTCATTCTCCACATTGCAGCCTGAAAATCATTTACTTCTTTTTCTCCAAAATTTTGCAATCTATTTATTAGTTTACACACTGTCACAATTAATTAACCTTAATATTGAAGATCCTTTATAATCTAGTCATAATCTACTTCCATAATTATTTTTACAACTATTCTGTTTCTAGTAACTCTCCTCCCTTAGAAGCCAAACTGCACCATTTTCTGTCCTCCTCAAATTTGTTTCTTTACTTTCTGTGTGATATTTCAAGATCCTTTCCCATTCTATCTTTTCTTGGTCTCTGTCCTTGGGCTTAGTTCATGTTTCTGTTTATTTCTGAAGGCTTTCATTAATCTTACAGAACAAAAGTTGCTTTCTTTTATCTATCTCTAATAATCATACCTGCTGCTCACGTGAGTCTTAGTAATAATGTTAAGATTTACCTGAACTCCTTTCATTCCTGGAAGACTGCTATGATTAAAAAAAACATTCCTTCACCATCTTCTGTTTTGAAATATGGCTTGCTTTCCCCATAAATACAAGAACAAGTCAAGGATGTCAATTATCACAACTTCTATTTAACATAGTACTTGAAATATTAGCCAGAGAAATCAAATAAGAGGAAGAAACTAAAGGGATACACATAGGAAAGAAAGAATTCAAATTATCATTATCTGTAGATTACGTGACTCAAAGAAATCCATCAAAACCTCTTAAAAATAATAACCAATGTCAGCAATATAGCAGATGCAAGATCAACACACAGAAATCATTAGCATTTTTGCATGCTTACAATGAATGAGATGCAGTCATTATGAAAACCATACCTGATAGGATTGTAGTCACAGAGATCTGCCACATCCTCATGGCGGTGGTTCAACATGCCAGGAGACCATAAAAAGACAGCCTATCAGTTTTCTTCCTCTGGTGTTACAAGCCCAAAACTTGGCTTCCTGTCTCTCCTTCCCATGCGCCAAGGATCCCCCAATCCCTAACCTGCACGCACTAACACGTAGCAGTAATTCACCACTGTCACCTAACCAGATCCCTCCCCAGAAAGGTAATCTTTACAAGCAACTCCCAATCCTTTGACCAGCAAGCGAGCTCCCGCATTCTCAGTGCTTGTTTCTCCCATGCCTGCATTAAAGGTCTTTCTGTTCTTTGTTGTCCTCATTATTTCTGCACCGCTTCAGATTGAGTGCAAGTAAAACTCAATCAATGCCATTTACAGTAACTTCAAGAAAAATGAAATACACAGTAAATACCCTCACCAAGGAAGTCAAAGTTCCCTGCAAAGAAAACTCCAGGATTCAGAAGAAGATTGAAGAGAACAGCAGAAAGTGGAGAGATGTCCTTTGTTCCTGGATAGGCAGAAGCAGTACTGCCAAAATGGCCATTTTTTCAAAACTATTACACTGATTCAATGCAGTGCCAATTAAAATACCAATAGCCTTCTTTACAGAACTACAGAAAGCAATCCTAAATGTTTTATGCAACCAGAAGAGACTCAGAGCAACAAAAGCAAATTTGGGTAACAAGAGCAAAGGAGGAGGCCTTTGAATACCTGACTTTTAGCTATACTACATAGGAATAGTGATAAAAATGCCATGGTCCTGACATAAAAACAGATATATGGAAGACTGGAACAGAATAGAGGATATTAAAAATCTCCAGAATATTCAGCTGTTTCATATTTGGTGTAGGGACCAAAAGCATATGTTGGAAGAAACCTAGTCTACTCAGAAAGTAGTGCTTGGAAAGCTGTATATCTGTTAGCAGAAGATTGAAACTGGACCCTTATTTCTCACCATAATCTAAATTAAAATCAAAATGGTTCAAAGTTCTAAACTTCAGAACAGAAACAATACCCTACTTGAAGCTAAAATAGGCAAAACATGTGAAGACAAGTGTAGGAAAGGATTTTCTGAATAGAACCTAAATTGCACAAAAAAATAACAGCAAGAATCAACAAGTGAGATTCTATCAGACTAAAGTTTCTGTGCATCAAAAGAATCGATTACTAAAGTGAAGACATAACATGAAGAGTGAACAATATTATTGCCAACTATTCCTCAAAGAGAAGACTAATATCAAGAATAGATAGAGAACTCAAAAAATTAAACCACCTAAAATTAAAAACCAAGTCAAAAAATGGCCAAAAGAAATGAACACACTTCAAAGAGAAAGAAAAATAAATTGTTGACAAATATATGAAAACATGGACCTGGGAAAGAAAATGTGAGTCAAATAAACCAGAGACACAAATTTAAATACCATATTGTACCTCTCATTTTAGTGAGGCAAATTACAAATACAAAGAATAGTAAAGGATGAATAGAAGAGGATAAAACAATGCAATAGGAAAGTGATCCAGGGAAACAAGAGTGAGGGGAGAGGAAAAGGGGAAGGAGAAATAAGTAGAATAAAGATATGCCATGTAGAGGAACCTAATCACTTCAATGAACATAAAAGTTGTATGTCATAACATGAGCTAAAGTTAATAATACTAATAAGGATGAAAACTGGGATAGAGAAATTACAGGATCAGGGAGGGAGGGAAAGAAAATTTTTCTTTAAAAAAGAGACAAAACTGTATTATACACATGAACCCACTCCCCAAGATGACAATAAACTGCATGTTCTGTGAATGTGCATGAATAAATAATTTTTAAAAGTTGAAAAAAAAAGGAAAAAGGACTCAATCCAAAAACTTCAAATGATTTAGCTAAGCTATATGTTTCCTCTTTGTTTTCTCAGAAAGTTATGACAGATCACACAGAGAATTACAATTCTCATTCTTTGATGAACAAATGATTAACGGAACTATTTGCCCTCACAGATCAATAGAAAAATGTCCCTGTTAACTCAACCTAACACTAGTTAGGCTTTTAGTTTTCCTCTATTCTCTTCTGATTTGACCTACCATCTTCCTCACCCTACATAAAACTGCTTCTTATTGACCTATCCTAATAATCTTTTGACCTTAGGAAAACATTTGCCAATTATCCCAGTATTCCCATCTCAATCTATTCCTAACACGGTTCTTCCTTCCTCATGAAAAAAGAAAAAAAAATCTTTCTACCTTGGCATAGAGATACTTGTAGCTCTGTTGGTTGTATTATTTTCCCTATTGCAATAGTTCCCCTTGTTACAATGATAGTTTTACATAAAATTTGGTTTGGCCAATTACGTATATTTTTTATTTGATAATATACACCATCAAATTATTTCCTATTTAAATTGAGACACTCTTTCCCTATCTGTAGCTAGTATTTATAACACAGAGATAATGACAAATTCATATTTGTGTACTTAACAGGTCTCAATGTCTGAGTTTCTCACTTATCCTTACGACTATTTCATTGATTTAGGTTCCTACATGCATCTCCACCTCTGTTGCTATAGCTTTCTGTCTACCCAATTTCCCATCTTCACCTACTTGCCTCCTTGCATCTCTTGTCCTCAGTTTGCTCCAGAGAGAGCTGCATGGAGAACAGGTTCTTTTCCCATGGTTGTCAGAATGCTGACTCACAGCTTCAGCTCAGGCTCTGACTGTTTATATAAGAAAGGGTCTGAATTTGTTTTCATTGCAGGAAGTGAAAAAAAACTGGTTTCACTTTCCTTTGAAGCAATTTTTAAAAATGTTTTTAAGTTTTATTAAGCTGTCTTCTTTTTTTTAAATTTTTTTAAATTTTTTTATTTAAGAGAAAAAAAGACATATATGACAAAGACAACAAGCAAAAGAGACAAACAAACAACTAGAGTAAATGCACAACAGTAACACTGCAGGTTTACAAAACAGGATGATAGAAACTTGAGCTAAGTCTTCTATGACAGTCTATGTATATTGTTGAGAAGAGTCATGGAGATTTTCCCAACACTTTTCTACCATGGCAAGCCTGGTACTGGGTTTCATTTTTAAGACTTGGATTTCTCTCTCCATTCCCCAAGCAAGAGGCACTCTTGGGGGAGGGAAGCTTCACAGTCAGTGGCTTACTTCCTGCCTTTCAATGCTTCTTTTTTGCTTTGCTACACAAAAACAGGCATTATTCTGTTATGATAAATCTAAAGAAACACTCACAGAAGCTAACAGCAGATAAGAGTGAGCTTGGAAAGCATTGTTCAGCAAACAACAGCCAAAATATCCACCACAGAGCCCCATACCCCTGGATTTTTATCATTTTGTGTATCCAGTGTATGTGACAGTTACGAAGTTGTCATAGATTACATGATCTGGGTTTGTTCTCTGCCCAGGAAGCGGGGCTGTGCATGAGTTGACATTTCTACATTCCTAAGTTTAGGTTTGTTTCCTGGAGATTTCCCAAAAGAAAGGAGATGGGGGAGATGCTCATCCCTCTTTCATCTCAGTTCTTTAAGGTGGCTCCCAGAAAGATTGAGTCACCCTTGCAATCGACAGTACTTTACCTGATATCCCGATGACTAGTGTCTGTACTTCGTTCCATGCACAGCTGTTCAAACTGGTTTGTCAGTATGGAAGAATTGATTGAAAAACTTATTTTGCAGCAATCTTGCACCACCTTTTCAGTTACTTTAATGTCACATGATAATTATGATAGAAAACAAATCAACATGTGGTCCAGAGTCGCATAGGCATGGACATCTCTCCATTAACCCATTAAGGCCCCAGCAGCAGGGGCGCACATGCACTAGGGCACACTAGTAGTTGGTAAGTTAGATAAACCAACATTGTGGATCTTTACTCAGACTTGCAGACTAGAAATGGGCAGGAGGGGGCACAACTCTTTGGTCATTTTTGTTTCTGTTTGTTTGTGTGTTTGTTTTTTATCAAAGGATTTGGAGAAAACTCCAGTACCAGAACAGCAGTCCCAACCCCCAAACAAAGGACAAAATAAGTCCTATTCCCAGCACAAATCTCACTGCAAATTTGATTGAACATTTTTAAAAAATACAACTGGGACTTAAAACAGAACTATGAACAACAGGAATTTTGCTACATTAATTTTCTGTGTTTCTTTGACTGGTTTTCCTTTTTCTGTCTGCTTGGGGTCTATTTTGGTTTACTTTAGTTTAGCTTGGTATTTTTTAGTTTTTATGGTTATTTTTGTTTTCTCCTTTTTTCTTTTTCTTCATTCTTTTTTCTTTTCTTTTCTCTTTCTTTCATGACTTGGACTGTCTTTCATCAACTATCTTGCTTAATTTCATATTTTCATGTGAGTAAACATTGCCTCTTCTTTTTCTGGTTCACTTCAACAGTTTTCTGCTTTCTTTTCAATTCATTTCCCCCTGTGTCCTCCAGTGCTCATAACTTAGGTGATCATCCTTTGCCCTTCAGCCTACTGCTAGTATATTGGACCTCATTCACCTCTCCATCTTGTACCCTATCCCTCTATTACCCCCTACCCCTCATGAATTGGTAAAATCACTCCAATAAGGGGAAAATTGTTGCATACAATCTCCTGGTATGACCGGGATTGTGCTACAAAACTATAGAATTTGGTCCTATAGTTAAAGGTATCAGATTAATAGGTACCACAGTTTGTCAGTAGCCAGGCTGTGCTTGGGATTATTGTCATTGCTAACTGTACTACTTTATCCAGGATGTCATACCCTTTATAGTCAGTTTTTCTTTCTGGTTATACAACACTGTGACTGTGTGAAGTCATTACCATCACCATAGCTTAATAGTAAAAGACAGGGTGCTAAGTCAAATAGGTACCTATTGCTTGTCCTGAATACATTCCGGACATAGGTTCTTGGGATAGACACAAAGACCAAAAACCACCTACATATAGGAGACATTCTTGAGGAACAGACATTTCCTAGGGAAACCTCAATACTAGAAAGAAATCTATCTACCATGAGAAATCTACAAGCATCAACACAGAAAACAAACAACAGTAGAAAATGGAAAATAGAAAATGACAAGACACAGAAGTGAAATTCAATGCCAGACCCACAGGCCACCCAGGACAAGTCCACAGCACAGTGAAACAGAGGCAGTCAGAAGCCAACCACTAGAACTTACTGAAATGTTAGCAATAGAAGTAAAAAGCAAGAGGCTGTAAAAAAAATCTCTAAGGAGTCCAAAGAAATAAGGACTAAAATGAAAGACATTAAAGCAGACACAGATGAAAAAAAGAGAAAATCAGGGAAACGAGGGTAACCATGAATGACCAACATTGGCATGAATGTTATGAAATAGATCCAAACAGAAATTAAGTTTAGAAACTCCACCGAAAATGTACGCAAGAGATTGAATGAAGGCAAAGTTGGAATACCACATCTAAAAGACAGGATTGAGGCCAGTGACAATAAAAAGAAAGATATCTTAAAAATAGCAAAAGACCATGAAACATCAACCCAACAGCTCCAAGAAAAAGCCAAGAAGAACAACATACAATTGATTGGAGTCAGTCAGAAAGCTGGAGACAATGCAAAAAACATAACAAACTTCTTCACAAAAATAGTTGCACACACCTGTAATCTCAAACTCAGGAGGATCACTGCAAGTTTGAGACTAACTTGGGCTAAAAATGACTTCAAGACCAGCCTCCACTGCATAGTGAAACCCTGTCTCAAAAGAGAAAGAAAGAAGCAAAAAAGAAAGAAACCATGGCAGAAAACATTCCAAACAAGTATAAAGAATTTGACATAAAAATAATACACTTCCAAAGAGGCCTGACCAAAATGAATCTACACCAAGACACACGATAATCAAGATTCCAGAAATTTGACATGAGAACAGAATATTAAAATTGGAAGATTATACATTATTACCAAGTGAGATTTATCCCGGGAATGTAGGGATGGTTTAACATATGCAAATCAATAAGTATAATATACCATATCAACAGAGACAAAGACAAAAATCACATGATCATCTCAGTAGACACAGAAAAATCTTTCGATAAAGACCAATACTTGGTCATGATAAAAACCTTATGGAAACTTGGAATAGATGATATCTACCTCAATCTGATAAAAGCCATCTATGACAAAACAACAGCCAAAATTATACTAAATGGACAAAAACTGAAAACTTACACTCTAAAATCAGGAACAAGACAAGGGTGTCCACTATCACCACTGCTATTCAATATAATTCTGGAAAGAGCCAGAGCAATCAGACAAAAGAGACAAATAAAAGGAATAAGAATAGGAAAGGAAGTAGTTAAATTATAACTATTTGGAGATGACAAGATACTCTACATAGAAGACCCTAAAAACTCCTTCAAAAGGCTAATAGAGTTAATAAACAAATTCAGCAGTGTAGCTGGATACACTGTCAACACTCAAAAAACAATAGCATTTCTTACATAAACAACAAACTCACTGAATGAGAAATTATGAAAATAACACCTTTCACAATAGCATCCAAAAGAAAAGGAAATACTTAAGAATCAACCTAACAAAGAATGTGAAAGACCTATATGCTGAAAACTAAAGTACTCTATAAAAGGAGATTGAAGAGGATGTCAGAAAGTGAAAAGATATGCCTTGCTCTTGGTTGGGAAGAACCAACATTGTGAGAATGGTCATACTCCCGAACAGTTATACAGGTTTATTGAAATCTCAATCAAGATACCATTAGCAAATCTTACAAATCTAGAGAAAGCTTTCCTAAAATTCATTTGGAAACAGAACAGATCTAGAATCTAGAATAGCAAAGACAATTCTGGCCAACAAAAGCAAGGCAGGAGGCATCTCAATCCCTGACTTGAAATTATACTACAAAACTACAATGATAAATTCAGCAGGGCACTGGCAAAAAAAACAGACCTGAGGATCACTAGAACAGATTAGAAGATGCAAATACAACTGCAAAGACACTCAGCCACCATATATTTGACAAAGGTGCTAAACATGTTCACTGGAAGAAAGATAGCCTCTTTAATAAATGGTGCTGGGAAAACTGGCTTTGCACATGCTGAAGAATGAAACTAGACCCATGTCTATCACCATGCACTAAACTAAGGTCAAAATGGGTTAAAGATCTAAATATTAGAAGAGAAACATTGCTTATGCTGGAAGACAAGGTAGGTAGAAACCTTACAGACATAGGGGTAGGCAAAGAGTTCATGAACAAAATGCAAACTGCACGGGAAGTACTTCAAAGAATCAACAACTAGGGTCTCATCTTATTAAAAAGTTTTTGCACTTCAGAAGAAATCACCAAGAAAGTGAAAAGAAAGCCCACAGAATGGGAAAAATTTTAGCCAACTGTTCCTCAGACAAAGGACTTAGATCCAGAAAGAATTGAAAAGCATCAGGCTCCCAAATTCAAAGACCCAATCTAAAAATGGGCATCTGAGATGAACATGCACTTCTCAGATGAAGAAATACAAATGGCAAATAAATACTTGAAGAAGTGCTCAACATCACTGGTCATTCGAGTAATGCAAATTAAAACAACACTGAGATTCCATCTCACTCCGGAGAGAATGGCTGCCATCAAGAAATCAACTGATAACAAAAGTTGGCGGGGCTGTGGGGAAAAAGGGACCCTTCTCCACTGTTGGTGGGAGTGTAGACTGGTGTGACCACTATGGAAATCAGTACTGAGATTCCTAAAACTCTAGGATTGGAAGTCCCTTTCAGTCCAGCTATTCCTTCTGGGTATATTCCCAAAAAAATTAAAACTATCAAGTCACAGCGATATATGTGCCTCCATGTTTATAGAAGCACAATTTGTAATAGCTAAATCTTGGAAAAAACCAAAATGCCCATCAACTGCAGAATGGATGAAAAGATGTGGTATTTTTATACAATGGAATATTACTCAGCTATAAAAAAGATGATCTTGAGGCTTTTATAGGTAAATGGAGCCAACTCAAGACTATACACATAAGTGAAATAAGTCAGACTCACATTTGTAAATATCAAATTGTCTCCCTAGTGTAAAAAATAAACAATATTTTTTTAAAAACTGAAAGAGTAATAAAATCCAAAATGTACAATAGATATTGTAATAAGGAAAGGAAAAGAAAGTTCTCAAAATACATATAACTGTATGTATCTATAAGTATGCAAGATGGATAACTATACTACTAATTCTTCATTAGTTGTTAGAAGGAATAGTCTGTGTTGTCATTGTTTGATTGATCATTTTTTAAATCTAGATTTCATAACTTGAACAACCACTTCTAAGATAACAATATGTAATATATTCACTAGCATTGATTTCTTACTTTTTTTGAAATTCTGCATTACTTCTACTTTTTTTCTGTTTTGCCTTTTTAAAATAAAGAAAAATAACAAGGAACCAGGAAATAACAATTCTATGGCTATACGATAATGCAAAGAAATAATTTTAACAGTGATAACTATCAGTGAAGAAGCAGGGGTCAACACAAATGAAATAAGAAAGTCACTTACAGAAGTAATAACAGAAAACTTCCCAAACATGGGAAAAGAACCTGGCATACAGATAAGTGGGGCATCTAGGACTCCGACTAGCCATAAGCAAAGTAAATTTACACGCAGATGTATAATAATCAAGATCCCAGAAATTTGGCACAAGAACAGAATAATAAAAGCTGTTAGAGCAAAGAAACAGATCATCTATAAAGGAAAAAAGTCAGAATCATGGCAGACTTCTCAACACAAACTATCAAATCAAGAAAAGCTTGGAACGAAGTGTTTCTAATTCTAAAAGAAAACAACTTCCAATCCAGATTGATGTACCCTGCAAAACCATCTTTCAAAATTGATGGAAAAATAAAACACTTCCATGATAAAGAACAACTGAAGGAACCCATGACCACCCAAACAACCCTACAGAGAGTGCTGACGGATATTCAAGAGAGAGATAAAGATGAACATGGTTTCAAGAACAGCAGCAGAGGAAGATTGCCGAACAAGACAGGCAACTGAATAAAGACAGATGATGGAGGGCCAACAGTAGGAGGATAGCATGGCAGAGATGAATCAATGTATGCTTGTTGTAACCATTAATGTAGATGGCCTCAGTCACCAATAAAATAAACACTGGGTGAGTGGATCAAGAAATAAGATCTGTCAATATACTATCTACAAGAAACACATTTAACTTGAAAGGAAATTCATAGACTGAAAATCAAAGGAAAGAAAACAATTGTTTCATGTGACAGGAGCCCAGAAAAAAGCAAGGGTAACTTGCCTATCAACTACAGAATAGATAAGAAAGATATGATATTTTCATACAATGGAAAGCTACCCAGCTATAAGGCAGAATAATCTCAAGGGTCTTGTAGGTAAATGGATGCAACTGAAGATCATGTTTGTGGGTGAAATGGTTTGAACTCATATGGATGAACACTGAGTTACCTTCCTAGTATAAAAAACTGAAGGAGTTGGTGGGATCCAAAAAACACAACAGATATTATGAAAGTGATAGGGGAGGACATTCCTAGGAGTGGAAGGTGGTAGCCACCGCAAATTTCTTGTTGTCTTGTCTGGAATTCTTGTATTATTTTCATAATTTTGTTAGGTTTCATTTTGTTCTGTCTTGTATTGCTACATTTTACTGTGTGTGATGGTATGGACAGCTATTTTGAAGATAATAGATGTTTTATGGTAACCATTGTTGGTTTCCTATTATCTTGTTTTGAAGTTCTACAATGCTTTCATTCTCTTGTTTACATTGATTTTATTATGTTTTGTTTAGTTTGATTTGGTTTGATTTTAATATGTGTGATGGTATGGACAAATATTTTGAAGAAATGAGTTATTTTGGTAGCCATTGTTTATTTCCCATCATCTTGTTTTGAAGTCCTATAATGCTTTTATTCTTTTGTTTTGATTGGTTATATTCTGTTGTGTTTTATTTGATTTTATTATGTGTGACAGTATGGGTGTCTTTTAAAGAAAACCAGCAACCTTATAGTAGCCATTTTTCATTTTCTGTTATCTTGTTTTGAAGCCCTGTAATGCTTTCATTATCTTGCTCTGATTGGTTTTATTCTAGTTTGTTCTGTCTATTTTTATTGTGTGTGAAGATATGAACAGCACTTTCAAAGAAACCAAGGGACATTATGGTTTCCTGTAGTTTTGTTTTGAAGTCATGTAATGCTTTCATTCTTTTGTTTTAATTGGTTTTGTTTTGTTTTCTTTTCTTTGATTTTATTTGTGTGACGGTATGAAGAACTATTTTGAAGAAAATGAGACACTAGGGTAGCCATTGCTGATTTCCTGGTGTCTTGTTTTGAAATCCTGTGTTGCTTGCATTGTTCTGTTCTGATTTGCTTTGTTCTGTTTGTTTTGTTTTATTCTCTTTAACATAAAATAAAATATGCTTTTTAAAATACACCTTTCTGTAAGTCTCTTGCCCTTTCTCTACCATCTCTGTCCCTCTGCCTCTAAATCCTCTTTCCCCATTTTCATTCTGATATCATTATTCTCAGTTCATGTTTATGACATATAATTGTTACACTGACTGAGGTCATTCAGTTCCTTTACATGGTACAGTTAATTCTACTTACTTCCCGTCCCCCTCTGCCTTCCCCAGGTCTCCTAAATCCGCACACATTTCCAAGAGATCCATCCTTTTTTCCTTCTGTTAGACCCTCATTATTCCCTTTATTTGTATTTTGCCTGACTCAAATTAGGGAAATCTTTGTTTTATGTGGACTAATATTTTCCAGATGCACCCATTTTCCTACAAAATTGAGGGATCATTGTATCATTAACTGAGAAAAAATCCACAGGGTATACTTTAGCCTTCCTTTGTGTTAAAAAGATAATAATCAATGAGGGATAGTGATAGAAATGTGTCTGCATCTGTGTCCAGACCTGAGGAGAAAAATCACATCTATTCCATAAGTAAAAGCACTTACATCAAGACAGTGGAAGATCTAAAGTAAAGGAGCCTGATATTTTTAGTTGGAAACATTCACAAAGACATTTTGAAATGGGGTATTTTTACAACACCTAAAATTAAAACTAAATCAAAGAAATGAATAATATAGAATTTAAAGTACTTATGTTTAAACACAGGAGATACAACAGCAATGAGAAAAAAAGTTGTGTGCATTATTTGAATTTTTAAAAATGTAAACTTACAGACACACAGATGTGTTTAGAATATCAAAATACTTGTCAAAGAGACTATATTGAAAGGTTAAAATATGTTTATATCTGTGTCCACTAAGAAGGAAATATAAAATATTGGGTAGGCTAAATATGTTTTATTAAATTTATCATTTATTAGTGAGGGAAGATTTATTTTAAAAAACAGGAACTTGAATTTGTTGAGTGTGCACAGTTCAAAATACTTTGGCTTATGTAGATGTCATCATTGTTGAGAAGTGTTTTGTGAATACTCAGAAATACTTTTTTCTTTTCATAAATAACCTTAAATTGTTTAATGAAGTTGCATTGTAATATACGTTAAAGCTAATTAACACAAATTCTTATAAACACTGAGAAAATTTAATGATTTCCAAAGCAAATCTCACCTATAAAGTTTTTTTCACCTTTTGTTCTACATAACTGTATTTTGCTAAATTTAACTGTAATAATAATCACACATCTTTTGCCATTTTTAAATCTGTGAACCTTCCTGCATGCTATGTGGAAGTACTTAGATTGTTGACAAAGATGCAGTAGATCAACGACCCTGAATTTAAATCCCTGTCCTGTCTTATCTGTGTGTCTTTGGATGCTAAATTTAACTTTTTGTACCTTAGTTTGCTTACCTCAAAAGTTGTTGTTTATGGGCTCAGTCTCATGGTGTTATACAGATTGAAAAAATACAAATGTCAGCCGGGCGTGGTGGTGCACGCCTTTAATCCCAGCACTCCAGGGGCTGAGGTAGGAGGAGCATTGTGAGTTCGAGGCCGGCTTGGGCCACAACGCCAGCGCAAGACCGGCCTGAGCCACATAGTGTGACCCTGCCTCAAAAAACCAGGGCTAGGAGTTTGGCTCAGTGGCTTAAGCACCTGCCCTGGCAGGCGGAAGGTTGTGAGTTCAATCCCCGGTGCCGAAAAAAAAAAAAAAAAGAAAGAAAGAAAAAATACAAATGTCAGAAACGGAAATCACACATTGTTAAATTCTGCTTACTATAGATTGGCTACTATAGGAATGAATATTAGAGTCTTCGTAACACTGGTGTTTTTCTGCTCAATTTTTTCAGAATTTTTTTATTATTTGAAAAAGAAAAATATTAAAAACAACGATACAAAATTACAAAAGGTAATGGGAGAGCCTTCCAAGTAGTTACTCAGATTACAAGATAAGGCATGAAAGACTGACCAAATGATATAAGCGCAAATCTTTCTTTTCAATCAACTAAGAGAAATCAAAGGAAGTATTTCACTTTTTATCGATAAAAATTGTGTCTATTTATGGTATACAATATATAATTTATAATATGATGTTTACAATATGAAGATTAAAATGGCTTTTCTTTTAGATCACATAGTATTTTCTTTCTGTGCTGACATTTCACGTAACATAATGTCCTCCAGATTTGTCCATGCTGTGATAAAGAGCAAAGTTTTCTTCTTGTATAGAAGCCTAAAGGTTTTCTATTGTATGAATACATGAGTTCCTTGGTTCATCCAGGCTCATAAATATACTAATGACACATTCCTTTAAAATTGAATAATATTTCCAATATTAATTCAAAGATGTCTACTGCAACTCCTGGATTATTAAAGGATAATTTGGGACTCATGATCATAAAAGAACCAACTGGGAATTGGCTTTCATATAATTTAGTATCTTATTTTGAAATTTAAACCCTTGCTGATTTTGTAAATGAGGTTGTTTAAGTCCCAATAAGAAGTGAATAGATCATGGCTAAAAAGTAAATAAGATAACCAAGGCAGCATCTGTCTCTTCCTTTTTGATAGTACTTGACATTTAGCTCTCATCATTTTCACTATCATTTTGCATTTTCCATCATTGAATGCTCTTTCTTTAGTTCTTTCACTATTTCTTTCTTTCTTTCATACTTGTATGGTGCCCATCCATGTTGGATGAGGGCAAATTACTTCTTTCTTTCATTTTCCTTTTCTTAGTACATGTTCAGTACATAAAGAGAGGAAGAGAGAGAGAGATGGAGAGAGAGAGGGAGAGAGAAAGACTTTTTCACATAAGGGAAACTACGTGATATTTAAGCTTGTGTGCCTCAGGTACTTTGTTTAAACTTATGGCCTCAATATGCACCCATTTTCCTACTGATGATTCAAGTTTATCCTTTTTATGGCAGAGTAAATACTCTATTGTGTATAAATATCGCATTTTTAATCTAGTCATCTGTTGATGAGCATATAGTCTATTCCCAACATTTAGCTATTATGAATTGTACAGCTATAAACAAGAGTATGGAAATGATACTCTTCACAATAGCATCAAGAAAAATGAAATACTTAGGAATTAACCTAATCAAGAAAATGAAAGACTCCTACAACTATAGTACTCTGAAAAAGAAACTATAATACTCTTAAGAAGGAGATTGTAAAGGATATCAGAAAATGGAATTATATCCCCTGTTCCTAGATAGGCAGAACCAAAATAGTCAAAATGGTTTTATTTCCAAAAATGATATACAGATTTAACACAGTCTCAGTCGAAATGCCAATAGCAATCCTTATAGAACAGAAGAATGCAATTCTAAAATTCACATGGAGTCTGAAGAGACCTAGGATACTTGACATCAAGGGCAAGGCAGGGGGCATTACAATTCCGGATTTAAATTATACTACAAATATACAGTAATCAAAATAGCATGATATTGCCATTTTAAAAAACCACACACTTTCATGAATCAATGGAATGGAATATAAGATGCCAAAATAACTCCAAGAATAAGCAGTTATGTTGTTTCTGACAAAGGGACCAAATCACTTTACTGGAGGAAAGATAGACTCTTTAGCAAATGGTGCTACAAAAACTGGCTTTCCACATTCCAAAGCTTCACCTAGGCCCTTATCTCTCACCACGCACTAAACTGAAATCCAAATGGATAAAAGATCTAAACACTGAAACAGAAAGTTTAATCTACTGGGAGACAAAACAGGTAAAACTCTTGAAGACATAGGTGTAGGCAAAAATGTTCTGAACAAAATCTCTGTTGAGTAATAAATAATATAAAAAATCAGCAAATGATAACCCATCCAATTAAAAATATTCTGCACAGCAAAACCATCAACAGAGTGAGCAGATAACCTACAGAATGGGGAAAATTTTTGCCAGCCACTCTTCAGAAAGACAGTAATCTCTAGAATACATAAAGAACTCAAAACAATGAGACACCCCTTAAATTGAAAGGTCCAATTAAAACATAGGCTTCTGAAATAAATAGCTACTTCTTAGATGACAGAACACAAATGAATATATGAAAAATTAATTAGGGTGCAATTATTGAATTATTGAAAAATGAATTATTGAATACAATAAATACATGAAAAATGTTCAATATCACTGGCAAAAATGCAAATTAAAATAGCACTGAGATTCCATCTCACTTCAGAAAGGATAGCAACCATCAAGACATCAACCAATAATAAATACTGTCCAAACTGTGGGGAAAAAGGAATACCTTTCCATTATTGATGAAACAAAAACTTATATAACCACTTTGGAAATCACTATGGAGATTCCTCAAAAAATTAAAAGTAAAAACTTCATTTGACCAAGCTATTCCCCTTGTATGTTAAGAAGAGTTAAAGACAACACACCACAGTGGACACAACTTCTTTTTTCAAAAAAGTCCTTTATTTTATTTACAATATGCCACAATTGCTAGATATACTTGATAACCATTTATTAATTCACTCATTCGATATCAAAATAATTGTCAACTGGAATGTTTTCAAATAAATTATTATTTCAGAAAGAAAAATTCTGTAAACACAATAAAACACAATAATGATAATAAGGAGTGACAGGAATGGGAACTGCCCTAGTAGCATGTGTGGGGAGAGCCCCTGGAATGCTAGAACTAGTGTTGAGAAATCAACTGATGATGTTAATTATGAGTCAGTCAATTATGAGTGATTAATTGAACATCCCAGCTAAAGGAAATAGCAAGGACTAAAGGTTTTATATGGTATTAGCTGTTCCTCTGTTCAGGAAGAAAAAGAAAACCATTAGAGAGGAGTAAAATGACTACTGCAATAATGACTTTAAGCAAATCTGTTGGTTTGATTAAATAAAGCTTTAAAGATAAGAATTCAGTTCATGCTTAATGACACTGAAGGGAGATAGTAATATGGTTTGAGTGACTTTTAAAGAGAGGCTTTTGCATGTTGAATTGGAAATTACTTTTAAAGACTAAAAGGGTCTTCAGCAGAGTGGCTCAGCTCGAGCGTGTGCCATCCCACAGCTCACGTGCAGACCCCGCCGTCCAGCAGGGTTGCTCCCGGCACTGTAAGCCTGGGACGTGCCCAGGCTTGCCCCACAGGCATAGCTGTTGGGCTGAACTTATGGACAGAACCAGGGTCGGGTCCGTGTCACACAAAGTACCCAGCCTAGTTCCCTGGGAAAGGGAGGCCTTGGTCCCCACCCAGTTAAGGAGGAGGCTCCACCTGCATGCCCCGGGAGGCCGCCCTTCCTTGCTGCGCACGGGACCCAGCCTACTGGGTCCCGCGATCCTGCAGGCAGCAAGAATCAGCACGAACCTCAGGGGAAGGCCAGCCAGTCTCGCAGGACACAGAGCTACATAGATTCCAGAAGAAAATGACAAAACGAAAGACCAAGAGGCAGTCTCAGTCCCCCAGCCCACAAAGAACAAACCCAAGAGATACTGAAATGGAAGACAGTGGGAGTCACACAAATGGACTTTCTGAAATGATAGAAAATTCAATAAAGAAACAGCTTGATGAAGCTATAGAGAAATTCAAATCAGAAATGTTCTCTCAGCTAAAAAATGAAATGAGAATCATTATTAAAGAAATGTTGTGTGTATCTAAAGAAGAGCAAGATAAAAACATAGAAGAACTTAAGAAAATGAACAAAACCTTGAATGAACAATATAAGACACAAACAGAATGCATGAAACAGATGCAAAGGGAAATGCAAGAAATGAAAAGCTCCATGGAAAGTTTGAAAAACTGCTTAAATGAAGCTGAAGATAGAATCTCAGACCTTGAAGACAGCATGGGAGATCATGGCCACGAAAGAAAAGATCTCCTAAA
>RJWM01035217.1:0-19085 GCA_004363535.1 Dasyprocta punctata | reverse complement strand
AATTTGAGAAGGTCAGAAGTTTAGCTGAGAGAGTCAGCAGGGAGCCAGGGGTCTTACTTTGTAAACATCCTCATCCTGTGCAAAGGAAGGCAAGGATGTTTGTGAATGCTACACCCACCCTGGGGGGGGGGGTCCTGTGTACTATATAAAGGAGGAGAAGAGGCTTGCTCTTGCTCCTTTTACTTTGGCTGCTTTTGTTCGGTTGCTGCCTTGAAGTGCTGTCCCCATGCCATGCCACCCTGCCTTGGAGCCAGCTGATTGTGGACTGAAACCTCCAAAAACTGTAAGCTAAATAAACCTTTCCTTCCCTAGTTTGTGTGTCAGGTGTTTTGTCTCAGCAATGAGTAAAGAGTAACCAAGACACCCCCTGTATAAAATCTGTATCTAAATAACTTTCTCTGTTGAAAGTCATAGTTCAGTGACCAGAGAATTATCATTAAAATAAAAGTTTCCCAACCTATGTTCAAATAAAATTAACATGCAAATTGAAGGTTAATTTATTAGTTGTATGGAAACTGTGCAGAGGAGGATGAAAATTATGATGTAGCATTCACATAACTTACACAGAGTATTGTCCTTTTGAATCAGTTACATTTATATCTCTTGCCGCCCACACATTCAGAAATTATTTGCTGCAGTAAATTCTCCATGCAGTTTGTATATTTCAAAGATGGTCAAGGCCAAAGAGTATATTATTGTAATAAGATTTCTTAGCACTCAAACTAATTTTAAATAATTATAAAAGTGATATATACTCCTTTTTTTTTTTAACATTTTAAGAGTTTAGAAATGTTTTTGCTTTCTTCCTCAGGAAGAGTCACTTTAACATTCAGTCTGTGCCTTCGGGCAGCTTCTTCTAAGTGGGAACACAGCTACACGTCAGGACACATCAAACTATACTGTGCTTTCTTCCTTGGGAGTCTGTATACTTCCTTCTTGGTGAATGTTGGACAGAATTCTAACCAGACACGTTTTACAATTTAACAAATCCCCTACTGATGGTCATTTTTAAGTTTTCATATGTAATTACTATCCCTGCTTATATTCCTTACGGACAGGATCCTTCGATATGTGTTTGCTGGCTCAAAGGAAGGCGCACTGATGTGCTAATGGTCTGTCAGTGTCTTTGGGATAAATCACATTCCTACCCTGGAATGGAGCCTTAGAGTTGAATGGGATGAAACCACACACACACACACACACACACACACACACTGAATTTTCCCCTAGTTTGGTAAATGAATGCATGTCACAAAAGTCTGAAGATTATAACTATTTTAAAATTTAAATGAATGTTCCCAACTTTACATACATTATAACATAAAACGCAGCGTACCTTATCTGTCAGAAGATTGTTTTTATCATAGACATCTGTGTAGTTCTTATAACTGGGGAACAAATTTTTCACCGCTTCAACTTCATCTGGAGTTTCACTTATATGGCTCTACAAGAAAAAACAGTAGTTTCACATTTTTTTCTGTAAAATATTAGAAACTACACTGCCTTCCTCAAATTCTCTTTGGCTGGTTTCTACTTGCTGATATAGGGGACCGTCCAGCACATAGGTTTTATTTTAAATAATTATACATATCATACACAACAATATATGACCAAAATACGATGAAGAACACATGTGAGTATAATCTCAAGACAAATTTTTCCAATAAAGTCTTTTGCAATTCCAATAGGAAGAAAAAATACAAAGAATTCCTTAAAGTGTGTCAAGAATTCAGCTATTTGTAGCAACCTGCCTTTTCTGGTGTTGGCCATTTAAGAAGGAGTTTAGAGCACAAGACGAACAGCATGGTTGGAATTTGACCAAAAAAGTATGAGCTTTAGCCCAAGTTCTGGCGTTAGTTACTAGTTTTAGGGCAAATAGATTCTTTTCTTTGGGCCTCCCTTTTCCTGTCTCTCAAGTGAAAGGGTTGGGCTAGAGGAATGATTTTCTGAATTCCATTAGCTGCAGGTGTGCTAGTCACACTTCATGCTTGCAATTCATGGAAATCCAACACGTGAAAGGCCTCAGGATGACGAGGATCAGGACTCCGGGACCCTGCCCCTGATCTCTCCCCTTCGTCATTTTTCTCAATGAGTTCCCCGGCAGAAAATAGTTTGAAAATAACCCAGTTGCACAATCCTGCTATCATTCAGGAAGAATCCACAGGAATCCACACGCAAGCAAAACAAGTGAGTCAGAGGCCCACACATCGACCTTTCTCCAGGTCATGTAACCTGAGAGGACATAAGGCATTTTTGAGATACAACACTTAAGAATAACCACTCCAACTGGTCATCGTGGGGCGCACCTGTAATCCCAGCACTCAGGAGGCTGAGACAGGAGAAATTTCATGAGTTCCAGGTCAGCCCGGGCTACATAAGTGAGTTCTAGGCCAACCTGTACTACCTAGTGAGACCCTGACTCAAAAAAGAAAAAAAGAATAACCATGCTAACCCACAGGCTAAAGAAAAATCACTTCAGAGCTATTAGTGCTGAGTACATATCATGCAAAATAACAATGAGCAAATGAATAATGCCAAGAATGGTAATGCCATTTCTCTTTCTCCATCAGGGAGAATATGCAAAGCCAGATACATGAGAGGAAGAAACAGCAATGTTCTACAGACAGGTGTTTCACCTGGCTCCATCTCTGGCCTTGAGAATCTCAGACCATTACTGAAAGGCCTGGATACAGGAAGATAAGAAAGGACAGCCAGGTGGCATTTTGGATTGTGGTGAATGTGAGTAAGTAGAAAGACATCTATGTAAATTCGAAGCTAGAACAGGTTTTGTTGCATGCCTTTTCCATTTCAGTTTTTATATCTTTGTAAATGCTATTTGTACTTTATTTTTTAAAGAACAGAAGAATTTGGTTTTAAAAGTAGAAACATCATCCAAGTCTTTAATTTTATCTCCAGGAGAAAATTATGTGGGACTGAATCCAAAATTCAAATATCAGAGACCAAAATTGATAAAAATAGAAAGATAAGAAGAGTTAATGGGACCTGAGAAGATGAATACATATTTTTAAACCTACAAAATGGTAAAGGATCAATAAGATGCTTTACCCTGAGTTGCCCTTTCCTAAGATAGCCAGCTCTTCAGAAGAGAAATTATAATTCAGTATGCAATTAAGGTTAGATGAGGAAGGAGAGCTCCAGTTCTAACCTGAGACTTTTAGTGTTTTATTCTAATTCTTAATTGCAACAATTCAATGGCAAACTAAGATATATATATATATATATATATTCCTGACTTAAAATAAATTAGGGAACTCAGAACAAAGGGCTTTTTAGTGCATTTTTGTAAGGTAGAAATTAGTTTTTGTTTTTTGAAAGACAGTTCCTCCAAGAATGAGGGTATAGAACACAGGAAGGTATGAAGTGAAAGAGAAGTAGGAAAAAATGCATTTACTGTGTCCTACAAAGAATAGGCAAACAGCCCATCACTGACCTTGCCATTCATTATAAAGATGTCTTCATCTCTTGAGACTGGCTAGAGAACACTGAGAACACAAGGAATTTCTATTTTCTTACCTGGAAAGTTAAAGTGTTGCACTGACAACTGTAAGCACACTTCCTGCCCTGGAATGCTTTGACTCTAAGAGATTTCAGCAGAACTGGAGCTCATCATATAGGATACTGGGAAATCTTTTAGGTCTGGACAGAGGTACAATCAGAAGAAAATACCTACCTGAATATGCAACTCCTGGGCCTTAGCGATGCTGCCAAGCTCACCCATCAGAGTCTCAGAGCAGGAAAGGGAAAAACGTGGTGTCACTATGGGCTTCACTCTGGAGTACTGGATAGAACACAAACAGCTGGTAAGGAAACTACAGAGATCATGAGCATGCAACATGTTCCATAATGCCTATCGCATAGCAAGTTACTTTTGCATCTTCATTTCTGAGGGCAGTTCTCAATTCTAAGAGTCATTTTCACGGAAACAACTCATGGATGAGAATAATGTGTGATATATTCTACAGCACCAAGGTCAGCGAAGAAAGACCTGCCCCAAAGGAAAGACACCTCTCACATGGAAGCACAGATGAGGTCTAGTCTGGGTGGCATTGCTGAAGAGCACTGGAGGCAGAAAGAGAAGAGTTAAAGGACAGCGCTGAGGAAGCTACAAGTGAGGCGCGAGCCTCGTTCCCTTGCCACATCTCGAGGAGATACAGCGGCCCCAGCTCAGTGGGCTGCAGGATCAGCTCTGACGCCACTCAAGTTGAGAGGCTAGGCAGGAGGGAAGGACACAGACCGGGGTAGTGAACATGTGACGCTGCAAAGTTCCACCTAATCCTCCCCAGGTTCAGCTAGAAGAGATTCTGGGGATTCTTTGTCATTAAGATCATAAAAATGGTAAAGTAAGGATCAAGTCAGCCCATCGGAGAGATGACCTCCTGGAACCATGAACCAGCCCGTTGTCTGCAGAGGCACTGCCAACGGCCACTGGCTGACTCTACCAGCATCTGACAGGCCACTGTGAGCACCGCACCAGTGACCCGGGGCATCCAGAGTGGACACTCATGGCGATTCTAACCAGGAGTGAGGAGGTCACCAAACAGCATCACAATTGCTCTCCCTCCTCCCCAGAGGGGTGTGACATTAAACGGTCCTAGAGAAGAAACACATTCAGCTGGGCAATGACAGAGATTTTCAAATCTGAGATTAACTAACAGCTTAGTGAACTTGGGACCAAGCTCACCCACTCGACTCAATTTCATTTTCCTGTAGCATGGGGCCAAGGGATTTTATACATGAGTTCTGTAACCAAGAAATGCACCCATAATTATAGAAGTAAAGCAGACTTGATGTTTGCAGATACATGAGTGGTGGTTACTTAAACATGCTAAAATCAGTTAGTACTTCCTGATTTCATAGCTGTGCATCAAAATTAAACAAATAAATAAACACAGAGGTCTAGATGTAAGGTTGCACCATCTTTCGATAGAAAGAAAAAAATGCCTTACCTCTATCTCTGTGAGCTCAGCTTTTTTAGATTTCACAAATCAATGAATCCATGCAGCATTTGTGTTTCTAGGGCTGGGTTCTTTGACCGAGCATAATGTTTTATAGATTGTTGTTTTGTTTTGTTTTGCTTTGTTTGATAGATTTATCCATGCTGTTACAAGTGGCAGAATTTCCTTCTTTTTTATCATTGAACATTATCACAATATATAGACATATATATATACAGTGTATATCTATATGTACATTGTATGTATACACATAGAGACACACACCACATGCATACATCCATTTGTTTGTCCACATACACTTACTTTATTTCTATATCTCAGCTATGGTGAATAGTGCTGTGTGAACATAGGAGTGCAGATATCTCTTTGAGATATTGATTTTGTTTCCTTGAATAGATACCCAGAAATCAGATTTCTCAATTACATGGGGAGATCAGTTATATAATGAAAAGATTCTAGTATCCACTGTGCAGTTTTGGTGTTAATTAAACTGTGATCATCATTAGACAATGAAAGCAAGTATCAAATCACCCTATTATGCACACTGGATATTTATAATAGTTATCTGTCAGTTAGATGTTTTAAAATATACATGCCTGACCTCACTGAGATGAGCTCCTGGGTCCACCATGACAATTTAAGGTTCTAGGGAAAAACTTCCTCAGGCATGGAATAAGCTAAATGCTCACAGAGTGACTTCTATCAACTCAGTGGATCCCATGGCTAATGAAGTGGAGGTGCAAAGTGCAAACTCTAAACAATCTTACTTACCTTCTTTCCAAGTACTTCTGACACAAATCTGAAACAAAGCAACAAATGGGAAGTTATAAAAATGCATTTTCAGATAAACATTATTAAAAGGGTAAAAATACGATCCTTACATGTCTTGGTTTCCATTAAAATATTTCTAATGCTGCCTCTTGCTTCATCACCACTAACTGAAGTTTAACAGGTAGTAATTACTCTTTCTCATTTGCAGCCATTCTAACATTAGTTGAGCTGTCCATGAGTATTCCTATACCACTCAACCTGTTGAACTAGCTCAAACTCTGCAGGGGAATACTGCAACATGTTGGGTTCTATGTGTTTTGGAGTCAGAGTTCTACGTGCATGAAGGCACATAGAAGCCACGGGGTTTTCTACTTCTAATCTCCCTAATGTGGAAGCTACTGCTTCACATAATAGCAGCACTTACTTCCAAAGCCAGGGTCCTACAAGGGTGGATACTGGAGTAGGGCAGAAGGTACAGGCCAATGGTGATTTTTAAAACTGGTGAAAGGGCTGAATGGTGATCCTACCACTTTTGTTACATGGATGGCGACAACTGTAAGTAAAGCCTTTGAAATGGCTATTTCTACCCTGACTAGAAGTTCTAGTTTACTAATTACAGTTTCCCCATCTTCTGGTGTTCTTTCATTTCAGTATAAAATGTAAATTAAAGTTTACAAGGGCCACAAAAGTGGATTACCAGCCAAGCTAAGCACATAACCAACCAACCAACGGTAAAGGGAAAGCAGACACTTCCTCCACTCTGAGCATGTAGCGAGCCCTCTGCCCTCCTTTCAAGGGGAAATGCTTAACCTGACCAAGGCCTCAGAAATGAAAACAAAGTTGGATTTCTAAACCTTGTACTACCTTAGGTGTTTTTGCCCCTGGGGAAATGTCTGTGCCAAAAGAATTTTCTCTCTGTTCCTTGGATGTTGAACATAATACAATAAATTCTTTATTAAATACTCAAGGTACTAGGGAAAAGCCACTCACAATCCTGTAAGAACAGTCCCTATATGATCAGTAGAATTCCCCCTTGTCGTACCACAATGGACACAATGAAAATTCTTAGTTTTAAGCAAAAACATGGCCCACAAACCAAAGCAATCTTGTGAGCAGACTACATACACTTAAAAGCAAATTCAATCTTCACAAGGACCTGGATACAATTTAGGATAGGCAAAGGGTAATTTAACAAAAAGGAATCTTTCATTTTACCAAGCGATTCACACCAGGGTTCTTAAGGTATTTCTTCAAGGCTTTAAAATATAATTTGATGCACAAAAATAGTATCAATGTGCAAAAGTTTTAAAGTAACACACCAATTTCATCAAGTTGGGTAAACCCACACATGGTCCATGGAAAATGGGAAGAGGGATTTAAATGGATAAATTTATCTTTCAACCTTAATTCTATATCAAAAAAAGACTCTGGAGCGTGCTGACACATCTTGAGATTCTTGGCCTTTTAAAAACAATTCTGCTTCAACTGTGTGGGATTAGGGTAGAAAAATGAGAGGAAGGTTGGCCAAAGCAGCACAAGAAGTAATGCTACATGACTAGAAAAGCACATATAGTCAGAATCTCTGAAAATACGCTACATCTATGCCTTCAAAACCTTTGTATACCGAATCATTCTCTTTAAATATAAAAACTAGAATGGGAGAAAGGAGAAAAGAAGGAAGAGAAAAGCAAAACAAAACAAATATACATATATAGACAAGATAGTTAAGATAGTTATACTGCTAATTTCTCTTAGTTCCTTGAAAAGGAAGGTTTGTGCTAATATTGTTTGGACAATTAAATGCCTACCTCTTGCACTCTGAGTAACTAATTTAAAGATAACAATACACAATGTATTAACCATTGTTACTTTTCTATTATCTTGTTTTGAAATTTTGTTCTATTTTCTTTCTCTTTAAAACTAAAAAAAAACTTAAAAACAAACCTGCAAAGATAATATTTACTTTTAAAAATGAGTAACTTCCTACTTAACTCTTATTTAAATGGACATGAACTAGGAACACACATCTCAGACGTTATTTCTTAAAACTATTTTTATGAAATATTTTTGGCATACCATAAAATTCACCTACTTAGTACACTATTCACTAATTTTAGCAAATTGCCTGAGTTTTGGAACTACCATCGCAAACCAGCTTTGAACATTTTCATTGCTCCACTTAGATTCTGTGAGCCTATTTACAGTTAATACACATTCCTACTTTCAGCCCCAGCCCAGCTCTAAGCTCAATTTTTGTATCTATGGATTTATATTTTCTATACTTTTCATGTAAGTGGAATCCTGTAAGTGCCTTTTGTGTATGCTTTCTTTCTCTCGGCATATTTTAAAAATAGTTCCACATTGTAGTATATATCAGTAACTCATTCCTTTTTATTGCTGAATGACAGGGCACTGGATACCCCATTTTGTTATCTATTTGCCAGTTGATGGAAATTTAGATCGGTTCCACGCTTTGGTATAGGAAAAACCCTCTGATGGCCCTGGAGAGCCAGCTCTGTGATTCTCAGAGCACAGAATGTACTGTAAATGCAACAACTGGAGGTAAGGAGCAACTGGCCACATTAACCTGAGCTCTGCTGTGCATCCTATTAGAACAGCATGTTCTAAAACTCTTTAGCTTAGTGATTTTTGTTTTGGGGTCCTCAGCTGTATTGCAATGCAGGTCACACACAGACAAGATTCCACTCCTCTTGGGCCTTGGGGGACCTGTTTGGCCTGAATCCTGGGTTTCTATAACCTGTTACTGCCTGTGTGTCAATAATACCTTACTTCTCTTAACTACTGCACGGTGTTCTGTGCTTCAGCAGACACATGCAAGTGGATTAACACTAGTGTGTGGTATTGGTGAGGTGCTTCGAGTCCTCCACTAGGATGGATACCGGTGCACAGTGAAACTTGATTCATACTTGGCTTCTATGAATAATGATACTATGAACATTCACATGTAAGTCTTTATGTGGACATATGTTCTCATTTTCTTTGTACATACCTACTTTTTATAATTCAATCTGCATGTGGAACCCTATTGTTTGTGGTGGAAATCTCCCCAAAGTTGTTTATAACCTCCCCAAAGAGGCTGCTCAAAACCTCTGTTGAGTCATGTTTGACACCCAGCAGACGCAAACGAGGCCTTGGCCCTTCTCAAGGTCTTTCTCTAGCTTGTGTTCCATGGATCAAATGTCCTTAAAACTTTTGTATTTTAGTAGCACAGTGAGGTCCCACACACAGATGTGGAACAAAGGCAGAAAAAGGAACCATGGCCTCGTCTCTAGTACTCATAAAATTCACTTTGGAAGATGTCCTTTTAGGTCACACTTTTGAAGAAGGGTTGTTCTACGTGAGAGGGTTATAGACATCCCAGCAGCCCTGCAGAACGACTTTTCCCTTTCTAGAGTAGGACAAAACGGTAGTGAGGGATGCATCTGCCACCTTGAAAAGACACTAAAAGGATCCAGAATAAAATCCCAATATACTGGTAACTTTATGTGCCTGAAGTATAGAGAACATTTTTCTTCTTTGTGGTTTTTTGTGCTTTTCCTATACCAGGGGAGCACATGGACTTTTGGTATTTTGAAGAAAACTTTTGTAGCAAAACATCTTTCATTAGTCTACAGCTGTAACTCATTTTCCCAAACTTCCTGTGTAAGATTTCGTCCTCACAGCATCACTCCTGAGTACGCACACACTGTGACAAGTGCTGTTGCACGGCTTCCGTTTCTCTCTCTTACACGCTCTCGTTAAATATGAGCTGGGACCCATCACGTAGTAGAAAGACCTCTAGATACAGAACCATAGACGCTGGTTTTAAATTTTGGCTCTGCCACTTAAAAGCTATGTGGCTACTACAATTTCACAATTGCCCAGAGGTCCCTGTGTTGGAGACTTGGTCCCCAGGACGGTGCTACTGGCAGGCAGGGGAACATCCGGGAGGTTACTTAGGTCACTGGGGATGCGTGCAGCGCCCCGAGCAGGGATTGTTCTTGCTCCTCAGGGGCCTGGTTGGCCCTGCCCTGTGCTCCTGCCATGATGCGCTGCCTCACCAGAGGCCCAAAGACATGGGGCTCAATCACGTGCAGGAACCCCAGGACCATGCGTCCAAATAAACTTTTTCCCTTTGCAAGTTAATTTTCTGTGCGATTTCATTATACTAACAGTAGACTGGTGACTACGGTGACCGTGGACAAGTCAGCCTACGGAGCCTCAGTTCTCTTATCATAAGACGTCTCACGGAAATTTTACCAAAGGTCAAGTGTGGCACTGCAAAGGAAAGCGCTTTGTAAATCATGAAAAACGATCAAGCGTTGGAAAAGACACACTGCAGCAGGAGACACTGCATTGAACAGAACCTCTGGAATCATCACATGCAGGTCCCAAAGGATCAGTATCTGACTTCCTCTCTCCCTCTCCAAATCCATCAGTGTAACAGGAGACTCCTCCAGAAGAGAAATGAAGTCACACGCGCAAGTTACCTTTTCGTTTCCCTGACTGACTCCTCAGTGGTCTCCTTGTATTCCGGAACGCTGTTATTCATATCCATGCATACTTTGCCAACAAATGCCCGTTGCCCAAATTTATCTGTGAAACACACACAAAAAGAATCTCAAGGAATCTTTCTTTTCCAAAGTGTACTTTTCTGAACCTTTTGGAAACCCTTTAAATTAAAATAATTATGAAAAATGAAAGCGTAAAGCAGCATTCAGTATCACAACACTTATCATATAGGAATAATAACAAGGACCAAACCCACTAACTACATGCACACTCCCTGCCTTGGCAGGTAGTAACTGGGTGTACGGGCCCTCTTAATCATCTCTTCTCTTTGTTTAAACAGTTTGTCTATATTTTTACCTAGGTCAACTATCTTTGCTCTCATTTTATCACGTAGTGAAGAGCGAACAGCCTCAGATCCTAGGGAGACACTCTAGTCCTTTTTGGCATACCTATATCCTGTCACTCCTCTCTTTTTCCCCCCTTTCTCCTCTACTCACAGTCTCCCTCCTGTCAACCACTGCCCTCTCGAGCCTCGGACTGCGTCTCCGTGTGTGAACGCGTGGTGCTCTCCATGATGGAGCGCAGCCTGGCAGAGAGCTGAGAACATGAGTGATTCAGCGTGATGCACTTGGCTTTGAGACCTCATCTCTCTGGTTAATTCTTAGGATGGCAGATGCTATTTGTCTGAGCCCTAGACCTGTACGTTCCTACTGTCCTCTGCGATAGGCAGGGCTATGAGGAATACGCACGATTATGCACACGAGACTCCGGCTCCGCTACTCAAACCATACAGCTGCTCACCTTAACTGTCACCGTGTCAGCAGCATCACCTTTGGGGCGTTTTACTGACTGTCACTAGCAGCTCTGAGCAAGAATGAACCTAGGACTCACAAGAGGTGCTGGGAGAATTCCATTTCAGCAAGGAAGGTGGAGGTACATGGGGCCATGTCGTTTTTACCAAGTTCCCACTGCTATCATACAAATCTTCCAAAATGTTTTCTGTCATTCTCTTTCCCCTGCGATTTAGTTAAATACCTGGCTATTGGATTAGTCTCCCTTACAGTATCACTTTCACTATATCACTCACTTGGCCTAAAATCTTCTGTCATCTTTGATGCATATTCAAGCCCCTCCACAATGTGAATCACCCCACCTGCCCACCGTCCTCAGCACCCCATCATGCGGTCGTCTTCTCCTTTGAACTACTGTTTCCTGCTTCCCGTACCCACCAGTGACGTCCTCATTCACATGCTCTGTCCATCTCATTTCAGATGTTTGGGAGATATTTTAGTCTTTCCCCAGTTTTCTTCTCTCCAAAGCCCAGCTTAAAGGTCCTGTCAATGAAACCTTCCCAGATGACCTAGCTGGGTTCTCTCTGCTGCCTCTGATCACCATCACAACTACTTTCAGTATCACACTTTAGGCTTTTGGCATAGATTACACTGGCCACCAGCAGCGTCTCCGGTGCGTTGGTCAACAGCATTTACTAAGGACTCAGTACATGCCAGACACTATGTTGGGCACAAGTTTCAGGATAATCAACCTAAATTCAGTCTCCCTTTGGGTCACTGTGGACACAGCATTTAGCCTCTGAGCATCTGTTTATCTATTTGAACCAAGAGGACATCAATAACTATCACAGAGGGCTATTTGCAGCTTATTCAATCCACACAGAGTGCTGGATCCAATGTTGGGCATCTAGTCACAGCACCACAGGTGTTACTAAAATTATTAATCAATCAGTGTAAGTGTTCTGTCTCGATCTTCTAGAGCAGAGGCTATTTTCACTTGCATCCTCTTCCCAGTGTCAAGTACTCTGCCCTGAGTCTAGCCAAGAGACCTAAATAAGCTGTTGCCACAGGAAGAATTAAGAAGCTTACAAAATTCATATCCATAAACATTCTGGAACTGGAAACCATAAGTAAAGAATCAAATTACTCAAGAAAAAAATTCAAGGGCCACCATTAAACGCAGACACCTAGTTACTTGCAAAAACTGGGACGCTCCAATCATGAAGAAGCAGGACTGCCCACCAAGGAGAAGCTGCCGTCAGGCCTGGGCTGGCAGTCTTGGCCTGATGTGTGTCTAAATCCCGCTTTCACCTGCTCACCTGTAATTTCTGCAAGGAGCAGGGATGCATCTGTGTGAATTGTTCCAAAATAGCAAGCTGTGGTTGTTCCATTCTTTAATGTTCTCCTCTAAAAATAAAGCACAAAAAAACCTGAATTACATGTGCTCTGAAAAGTCTCATGGCATTTACAAGACGAAAATAGAATTTTAGTTTTTAATTCCAAATGCTTTTATTTAAAGGTATGCCATCTTGATGCAAAATATATTTAAGTAAATGGCAGAAGTATTTATATTCCTCAAGTGTTAGCCTGAGAAGTTGATACTTTTGATTTCCTAGAGTCACATCGTTCTGTTTCAGAATTCACAAATGTGATACTAATTAATTCCTTATTTCTTAGAATTGTTTGAGGATATCCACATCTTAATGCATCTAGAAATGCAAAATGAGATTTTTCTATCTACTATCCGAGCAAAATTATTCAGCCTGACTTCTAATTCCCCCTGGCAAATTGGTCACATACGTCTATCTTTATTGTGTTTAACAATTTTTACTAAGAACACAGTAAAGAAGTACAAAGCTTATTCACCCACAATAAGAACATGGGACAGCAACATGGAAAACATTTCAATGTCTTCTTAGAAGACAAAGAACACGGGTAAGAACCTGGAAACAATGTCAGGAAGACGGCAGGAAGCAGGCAGGTGCTAGCAGGGAATCGGCCCCAAGTCAGTATGCAGATAACTAAAGCCTGGCGGGATCCTGTTCCACCACGCTGAAACCACCCGACTCCTCCTAACATGCTCCTCGTAGAAAGAAGCGCTTACTGCGAAACTGAGTAAGTACAATCCCCCTCAAAACAAGGGGTGAAGTGGTTAAAGTATAAATCGGCTGATCTCCTGGGGCCGTCGCTTACGGCCTCCTGAGTGGACTGTGGCCTGCTTCCCAGGTCACCCCACAATGACGTTCACTAGTCAGCAGGTGCTAGCTCTCCCCGAATCTTCCTACTGGCATTTTAGAGCATCGCATTTAAACACGGATGCATGTCCAAAGTTCAAGAGACACTGGAGGAAAGGGAAAAGGGTGTGAGACAGAAACGCAAACTTTTTTTTTTTTTGGAGGAAACAATCGATAAGGTCAAAAGAAAGGTCAGTGAAAAAACTATAATTAATATCCTCAGAGAAATATAATCAGATATAAATTCCCAGAGTAAGAACAGGATGCTTATTAAGAACAGAATGCTGATTAAGAAAATCAGAGAACAATAGCTGTCCAAATGTGAAAATATTATACATGATATCTGAAAGCCAACAGAAAAATTGTAGAATAAATCCGAAGAGAATCTCTTAGGAAGTTGGGAGCAAAAATGTAACAATGACTCAAACCAGGAGGTCTAACACTTAGACTAAGAGTTTTCTAAAGCAATTCTTTAAGCAAATGGAGGTGAAATTACCTGAGATACATTAGTCTCCGAAATGAAAATCATCACAGCACAATGAATAAAAACCAGAGCCCAAATAAGTCACATAATTGTGAGCTATTAAGCTGATAAGTTAAAAAAAATAAAATAAAATAAGCTTCCAGAAAAAGAAAACCAGTTATAGGGAAATGAGAGAAATCACAATGGTCCTGGAGTTTCCACCAACAATGCCAGAGGCAGGGGAAACGATGCCTTCACAATTCTGAAGAGGTTATTTTTAATGTCGAATTTTATTGCCTGATAAATTACTAATCATACACGAAGGCAGAGTACAGAAATGATTGCTGTTCAAGATTTACAACTTTTACCCCCATGAACGCTTTCCTAGGAAGCTCTTCAAAGATAAATTTTGATGAGAGAGTGACATCAAGAAAAGGAAATCCTGGATCCAAGAAATGAGGAGCATAACACCACGAGAGAGGCAAACAGCATGGCCACGTTACCACGGCATCAGAAGGGATCCAAACCAGACTGAATAAGATACCTGTAAGAGGCGGGAAAGTCTTTAAAAAGAAAATGGAACCGATACTGCCTGACTTTCTAGAGCACTTGGGAAAGGACAGGTTGACCAGATGTTTTAAAAGTGTGATGAATATTCTCCAGACTAGGCTCTTGCTTACTTTTTTCTTTTCTTTTCTTTTCTTTTTTTTTTTTTTTTTTTTTTTTTTTTTTTTTTTTTTTTTTTTTTTTTTTTTTTTTTTTTTTTTTTTTTTTGTGAGACAAGGTCTTGCTATGCAGTTCAAGCTGGGCTTGAATTCATTCTGTAGCCCAGGCTGGTCTTGAACTCCCAGTGGTCCTGCCTCAGCCTCCTGAGTGCTTTATCCTCTCTACATCAGTTTTCTCCTTTGTGAACTAACAGGGCTTTTTGGAGCTCGAATGTCTGCAGGAAGGACACAGTTTGGAATTAAGACACCTGGGAAGGGCATGCTCCACCTGGCAGCCTCTGCTTGGCATCAGCCCATTAACAGAGAGCCCGGTAACGTAAACTATTCCGGAAGGTCAAAAGATTTTGGAAACCTCGATTTTCATGACAGTCTTTCCAAATTTTAAGACATTTTGCCCATGAAATAAAATATATCTGCCTGCCAGTACAGAATATTTAGAATCTGTGTGCTCTAGACATGGGTCAGCTCTCCATCAGAAATATGAATCCAAAGCTGGGCGTGGTGGTGCACGCCTTTAATCCCAGCACTCAGGAGGCTGAGGCAGGAGGATCATTGTGAGTTCGAGACCAGCCTGGGCTACAAAGTGAGTTCAAGGCCAGCCTGAACTGCATAGTGAGACTTTGCTGAATGAATGCCTAAGAAAGCAGTACAACTAAAATGGTAAGAGACATAAAATGAACTGAAATTATCCTCAGGTGAATAGGGTAGAACAGTGAGTTAATGACTTTAAAAATTGGGCTATGACATTGTCTAAGGATGTAGCAAGAAAGAAAACTCAGGGACGTGAGAGCAGATTCAGAAGCACCAATGTCTTTGTCATAGTGCTTACCAAAAAAAGAGCTAATCAGAGGGAAAGCACACTGCATGAGAGACACAGACAAAGGGACAGGGGAGAGATACGCAAAGAGGAAGAGAAATAGAGACAGGCAAAGAGGAGTTTGTTCCCCAGAAAAGAAGACAGGAGTTCTCCTAATGAAAGTACTCGGGCTGGGGATATAGCTCAGCGGCACAAGCACCTGCCTGGCAAGCACGAAGCCTTGAGTTTGATTTCCGGTACAAAAAAATAAAAGAAAGAAAGAAAGAAGTACTCATTAAATGGAATGAATGGATAAAAAAAGTCTATATAATCAAAACCACACTGAAATGCCTCACATCAATTAAGATGGGTGTTATTTAAAAAAAAAAAAGAAGAAGAACAGTGCTAGGAAGCTTCTGGAGGAAAGCAATTTCTTCTGCAGTGCCACTGAGAATTCAAATTATTGCAGCCCCTGTAGGAAACAGTACAGAAGTTCCCTAAAAATAAACACAGGGCGATGATACAGCTTACCAAACCCACTGCTGAGAAGGTACCCAAAGCAAATGTCACCAAGGTCTCCAAGACAGTCTTCACTCTCCTATTCTCTGCAGCATTGCTCTCAATAGCCAAGCAACAGCGCCAGCCTGAGCGGCCATCAACAGGTGAATTATAAAAAAGCTATAGTATATACACACAATGGAAGTTGGGCGTGGTGGCACGCCTTTAATCCCAGCACTTGGGAGGCTGAGGCAGGAGGATTGTTGTGAGTTTGAGACCAGCCTGGGCTACTAAGTGAGTTCAAGGCCAGCCTGAACTGCATAGTGAGACCCTGTCTCAAAAAATAGGGCTGGGGATTTAGCTCAGTGGCATAAGTGCCTGCCTGGCAGGCACGAGGTTGTGAGGTGGAATGCCAGTACCAAAAAAAAAAAATATATATATATATATATATATATATATATATATATATGTATAATATATATCTATAATATTATATATATATACACACACACAATGGAATGGTAGAGGAAAAAAAAGAAATCTTGTCATGCTATATGAAATAAGATGGACACTAAGTACAAATATAACATAATACCACTTTAATAAGGAAGTCCAAATAGATTCAAGCTCATTGAATCAACTGTTGTCCACCGCAGGCTGAGGGCAGTGCGGGGGAGGGAGGGGTTGGTTATAGGGTATAAAGCATTGGCCATTCTAGATGATTGCATTTTCAAAAAATCTAACACACTGCATATTGCCCAGGCTTAGCACTACTATACTACTGTACACTTCAAAATTTACTAAAAAGATCACTTTTATGTTAAATGTCCTTATCAAAAAAGAAAAATAAGAAACAATAAAAGGGAGTGGGAGGAAACCGTTGGACCTAATGAAATCCATATCTATGACCTTGACTGTAGTGCTGGCTCAGTGCAGGTACACTTATCAAATTCTACACGTTAATTACATACAGTTTTTTTGTATGTCCGTACACTTCAATAAAGTGGTTAAATAAAAAGAATGAAAACGAAATTCTGCAAATCAATAAATTAGAATTCTGCAAAAAAGAATAAGAATTAGACTGGCATCACCACACTGGGTTGTGGTAGGTAAATAATTTCAAATACAAGTCTTTTAACAAGCTGAAGCATCATTTAGATTACGAAAAGTAAAACCATTTTTTGGCAACTCAAGATTTGAAATGCTGATTCACCACGAAGCAAGCCTTCCCTGCAAACCAGCACCATGCACAGGCCGCCAGTGGGGGCACAGCCAGACCCAGCCCCTTCCTGCATGCGGGCTGCCAAACATGAAGAACCAACCCTCACCCCCACCCCACAAGCGAAGGGCTGACCCGGAGAAACACAGGCTGCATGGTAGCTACCGAGGTGAAATGCTGTTTGATGATTGTGGTGCTCTGTTGTTTCACTGACCTTGCAGGTCTAGGGCCAGTGGTCTGATCATAGGTTCAGAGGATGGTGCTACGCAGTGTGACATCTAGTGGGGATCTCCTTCTGAGGGTGGTAGCCATTGTTGATTCCCTATTGTTTTGTTTTGATGTCCTGTACCATTTTCATTGTTTTATTGGGTTGGGTTTTGTTCTGTTTTATTTTGTTTGATTTTGTTATATCTGATGGCATGAGCAGCTATTTCAAAGATAGCAAGACATATTATGGTAGCTATTTTGGATTTACTATTATCTTGTTTTGAAGTCCTCAATTGCATTCATTGTTTTGTTTTTATTGGTTCTATTCTGTTCTGTTTTGTTGCTATTTTGAAGGTAACAAGAGGCACTATGGTAACCATTGTTGATTTTGTATTGTTTTGAAGTCCTATATCACTTACTTTGGTTTACTTTGATTGGTTTTATTCTGTTTTATTTTCTTTGATTTTATTCTCTTTGAAACAAAATTTTAAAAAAAGTTTTGAAATATGCTTACCATCCACCTTACTGGAAAGAATTGTCAGAAACTATGTCCCAATAAATGAAAAATGAAGCCAAGGATTCAAGCAGCAAAACAAAAAGCTTGTTGTTAAATTCAGTGTAGACATTAACAAACAGTGAACTGGAATTAAGCTAAAATGAACTTTTAAATTAAATTTGAAAATGGAAACATTTTAAATAAATATGGCTAGTAAAAAAATAAACTGGGCCAGGCAAGATGGTGCACACCTTTAATACCTGCACTCGGGAGGCTGAGACAGGAGGATTATTGTGAGTTCGAGACCAGCCTGAGCTACAAAGTGAGTTCAAGGTGTATAGGATATGCTATGTACCCCCAAGTCCTCATACTTTTGATGGGGCTGAGTCTGATGCTTGTGATCAGTTTGTTGTCTAGCGCCAGGATTAGTGACATGACTGCTACACCCCCCCAGGGGTGGAGCTGAGATACAGTGTAAGGGAAGGCGGGTCTTCCTCTTCCTCTTCCTGTTCTGTTTGCTTCCTGTCTCTCTCGCCAGCGCTTGTGGTTTGCAGCTTGCAGCCACCATGAACTGTAGCCCTGTCATGCCACGTTATCTTGGAGCCAACTTATGGACTGAAACTCCTGAGAAACTGTAAGAATAAACCTTTCCTTCCCTAATTTTGGGTGTCAGGTATTTTGTCTCAGCAACGAGTAAAAAGTAACCAAAACACAAGGACAACCTGAACTGCATAGTGAGACCCTGTCTCAAAAAATAGGGCTGGGGATCTAGCTCAGTGGCCAAAGTGTCTGCCTGACAGGCGCAAAATTGTGAGTTTGATCCCCAGTACCAAAAAAAAAAACTGGAAATAAATTTGAGATGATATAATAGAGGATAGGGATGAGAATGAAAGAGTAGCAGAAGGTCTTGTCTTATTTTATGGGAGAATACAAAAGAAATTGATAGAAAATAATTCTTTTAACAAATTAATTTCAGAGAGGAGGTTTGGCGGACGGCCCTGTACAGTTTACCAGACAGCGGCCCCATCCTCTCGCGCACCACAGCAGACATCCGCAGAGCAGAAACAGGCTTGGAAGAGGCAGTGGACCAACACGGCCTCACTGGCGAGCCCAGGAAAATGCCAAGACGGAAAGGCAGAGGGCGCTCTCTGGACTCCGATACAAGCAGAACCGATTCCGGGGACGCTAACGCTGAAACGGTCGGGAGTCCAAAAATTAAACTCTCAGAGGAGTTGACAACAGAAGTGGGGAGACAACTCCATGAAGCTATGAAAGAAATTAAAGCAGCACTGTTAACCCAACTGAGAATTGAAATGAAACTCATAATCGGGGAATCGCTAAGCGCCTCTAAAGGAAACATAGCAGGAAAGGTGGAGGATGAAAAATCAAAGGAAATT
>RJWM01035216.1:0-19090 GCA_004363535.1 Dasyprocta punctata | reverse complement strand
CCTGGCCTGACCGTGAACCTGGTTGCTCCAAGCTCTTGGCCAGTTTCCCCTAACTTGGACCTGGCCTGACCCCTAGCACTCCTTCCTGCTGTCCCTACTTCCTTGCTTGCCTCAGTGGCTCTTATATTCCCTCTATTTTGTACATAAAGATCTGGTTATTGTTCGTCTGCCTGTGTTCATGTGTCTTCTTTGCTCTTTGACTACACTCCTGGGGAAGATTTGCCATGTATGGGTGGTGATGTGTCAAACCAGACTTTATGCAGATTTCCTCTGTCCAGGGAAGAGGTCGGGAAGCAGCCACCTGCGTGACAATCTGCGGAAATAAACTACAGGGGAACTCAACTAACACACCGCTTGCTGGGGTAGACTTTCTGTTCTTGTCTGGTAGACTTTAGTCGAGAGCTGTGCCTCACTTTTTTAATGGTTATATTAAAATAAAATATCCATAAAATCGCCTGCATATAATCACAGTATAGAATCTGATAAGGTTTGATGTATGCATATTTCAATAAAACCATTAACACGATGAAGAAAACAAACATATCACTCTCAAAAGTTTCCTTGTCCCACTTCCTGTGCCCTCCCTTCCAAGTTTCCCTATCCTGTCCCACTTTGTCCTCAGGCAGAAATTGACCTGCCTTCTGTCACAGAGATGTATTGTCATTTTCTAGCGTGTATATAACTTGAGTGTGTCTAATGCAGCCTGCATGTCTGGCTCTTTTCACCAAGCATAATTAGTTTGATATCAACCTGGAGCCTCTGCCTAGATTTTACTGAGTAGATACCCCTTACAAGTGTTACCAAAATTTGCTTATTCTTTCAGCTGCCAATTGATGTTTACATTGTAGTTTTCAGTTACTGGAAACAGCTGGTGTGAATGTTCTTATAGAAATCTCCCTATGAGCGCATACAGGATTAGAAGGGCTGGGTCACCAGTAGGTGTGTGGGCAACTGTGGAATAAACCGACGGTCTGCTTTCTTCAGGGACTGCACCACTAGCAGGGCAGGAGAATTCTGGGTCCTTTGCTTCCTCACCAATTTTGTGTGGTCAGGTTGTAATTTTAGCTCTGCAACAAGTATAAGTGGTATCCTCTTGTGATTTAAATTTTTACTTAAGGGACCAAAAAAATTTTATTTTTTCACTTAACTGCTGTCTGCTTATGAAAACTTTTCTTGTGCTTATTTGACACATAGATATGTTCCTTAGTAAAATCTCTCTTCAAATCATTGTGTCTGTACTTTCGATTTTTAAAAACTTTCTAATTGTTGGGTTTCAAAGTTATTTATGTGGTTGTCTTCCTTATTTTTTTTGTGGATGAGACTAAATATTGGAAACACACAAGTTAGATGAAGAAAGCCTTATTTTAGCTCATAGTTTGTAGAGGTTTCAGTTCATATTCAGTGGGCTCTAAGACAGGGCGTTATGGCAGTGTGGCATCACGTGGTAGAAATAGTTCATGGTGGTTCAGACAGAAGGCAACAAACAGCAAAGAGCAAGCTTCTTTCTCCCTGTTATCCCATCTAGGCTGCAAGTCTTTTGGGTGGTGCTTCCCACACCCAGGGTGGGCCTTCCATTGTCCACACCCAAAACTATGCTAAACCAATGATGTACTAATTTGGTTATCACACTCTTAATCCACATTCACACACCCATGATCCAGCCACCTCCCAAAAGCCCACCTAGGAGCTCATGAGGTTTTGGGGAGACATGTATAAAACAGGTCCTAGAGTGGTATTAAAGATGGTTTTCCAGATGTATGACTACAAATATAGTATCCTAATCAGTGCATTGCCCTTTCATTCTCCAAATAAAGTCTTTCAAGGACTGGCTCCTAATTTCAATGAAATTTAATTTCTCCTTTTTTTATTCCTTTATGAATCTTGTTTATGATGTTGTCCATAGGAAATCTCTACCTAACCCATTAACACAAAGATTTAGCCCTATAGCAAGTTCATTGATTTATATTTTACATTTTTACCTTTGATCTGCTTTGAGTTAATCCTTATGTTGTAAGCGGTAGGGTTGGGGTTAGGGTTAAGTCTGTGGGATGCTCTGTTCTTCCCCAGTACCTTGTTGGCCCAGACTAAAGCCAGTTCTCACCGGAATGGCTTAATCTGTTGTTGTTACTTAGATCAAGCTAGAATCAACCAGCTGTTGCCTTGGGGCCAGGGCCCATGGCTGAGGCTGCCAGAATCCCTGTGTTCTTAGCTAATAGGGGTCTTAGGCAGCTTCCACAGTGGGAGGTCTTCACAGGGCATCATGGTCAGAACTGTAGGGCTGGGGTCCGGCTGATGACCCCTGACTGCAAAGCACCCTGGGAACTTCTGCAAGCTTTTTGTCCTTGGGGGACACAGGTCACTAAGGTACTTAGTGGAATGATTGCAGGTTCCTCTGTCTGGCAGGATCCAGGTTGGCACTGAGAATGTGGACCTGGCTTCCATGTGTTGGGCATAGTTAGGCTGGGCCAGAGAGCCAGGGATGGGTGTGACCAGCGTGGGCAGGTGGGCCCCAAGATCTGGAACACACATGGACAGAAATGTAGGCATCTTAGTCACTTTGGTGTCACTGGAACAAAATGTACAACACTTGCAACTTAAGGAGAAAAGATTTGCTCACTTCCCAGAAGAAGTAAAATTGACCAATAAATACATTAAAAAATGTTCAGTGTTTTTGGCCATTAAAAAAATGGAAATTAAAACAACACTGACTAGGCCGGCATGGTGATATATGCCTGTAACTCCAGCACTTGGGAGGCTGAGGCAGGAGGATTGCTCTGAGTTTGAGGCCAACCTGGGCTACAAAATGAATTGATGGCTAGCCTGAACTGCATAGTGAGATCCCATCTCAAAAATACCAAAAAAACCAACCAACCAAAAAAACAACCAAAAAAGAAACAAAACAAAAAAACAAAAAACAAAAACAAAACAAAACAACAACAACTAAAAACAACACTGAGCTTCCATCAAGAAATCAAATACAGTAAAACCTTGGTTCATGAGCATAATTTGTTCTGGAAATATGCTTGTAATTCAGAGCTGTTGTATATCAAATCAAATTTCCCCAAAGGAAATAATGGAAATTCAGATGATTCACTCCACACCCAAAAATATTAATATAAAATGATTTCAGTACTCTGAAATAATACAAAATCCTAAAGAAAATGCCAACTACTAAGAAAAAGTCTGCAGTTACCTTTGAAAACCGTTGTGGCTGGAGTGAGGGAGACAAGAGAGAGGAGGGTTATTGGGTCAGATGACCTTCATTATTGCTTATGGAATCACTGCTGTTGGCTCAGTGTAAACTTTTTCTTTATGTGCAGCTTTGACAAGGAACCGAGCCAATTACACTTGCTTTTGCCTCCTTTTGAGGAATTTACGGAAATGTAAAATTGCATTGTTGTTGAACAGATTCATCACTTGCACTGCTACAGCCTTATTAGCGTGGTGTTTTTCCACAAAATTTTGCTGTTTCCCACATTTTACACATCTGCCTAATCTCATTTGAAGAGAGGGATTCCTCTGTCTTTTTCTCTTCCTCCTTTGCAGATAAGGTCTCCTCTATAACCCCTTGCTGCTGGGAGATGATAACCCACAAAGCTGCAGAAAGAGAGAGAGAAAAGAGAGGAGAGGGGGAGAGATAGAAGGAGGAAGAAGAGGAAGAAGAACAGGAAGAGAAGGAAGGAGAAGGGGAGGGAAAAGAGGAGAGGGGAGAGGAGAGCCATCGGCTCAGTTGTGATCTTGTGACATTTGGTGTCATGTGTGACATCCCTCACTTACCAAGTTCAGATTTATTGGAAATGTTTGTTCATCTTGTCAGAACAAGTTACTCAAAATCCAAGGTTTTACTTAAATAAGAAAAGCTGATGAGGGGGTAGTGGGGGGAAGGAACCGTCTACCTTATTGGTGGGGATACAAACTAGTACCGTGATGGAAATCAATATGGAGACTTGGAAAAATTGAAACTAGAGATTCCATTTGACTCAGTTATTATCCTTCTACTTAGTTTCCCAAAAGAGTTAAAGACGTCATATTAGAGTGATATATGCATACCAATGTTTATGGCAGCACAATTCAAAGTAGGTAAATCTTGGAAGCAACCATTGTGTCCGTCAACAGATAAGTGGATAAGAAAATGTGGTACTTACACACAGTGGAGTTCTGCTCTGCCTTCAAGAAAAACTTGAGTCATTTGTAGGAAAATAAATGCTCCCAAGACCACAATGCTAAGTGAAGTAAATTAGACACAGAAGCTTAAATATCTCTTGGTTTTTTTTTGTTTTTAATATGAAAAACCCAAATGTTAAATAAAGAGCAAAGTAAAAGACAGGGAATAGGAGAGAGGGAGATGTAAATCTTTCTCAAATGGGAAGAGGGAGAAGAAATGCAAGGACAGTTGAGAACAGGAAGAGAGAGGGGATAAAAAGGGAATTTAGATGTGTGATGTGCGTGTACCAACTTCACACAAGGGATGTAAACATTATGTGATACAAACATGTCATAATAAAACAATAAAATTTCCAGCAGTCTGGGAGGCTGAGGCAGAAGAATCACAAGTTTGAGCCTGGATTTAGAACTTAGGAAGACCTTATTTTAAGATAAAATGCACAAAGGGGCTGGAATTATAGCTCAGTGGTCCTCAACTCAATCTTCAGTCTCCCCCCACCTCCACCTCAGTTTAAAACAAAAGTCTCTCTCCTTTTCCATTCTCTCCCTAAACCAATCAACCAAGCAGTGTTGTCAGTGTAGTGAGTATTTTTCCAACCTTTTTCTTTTATTTTCTCCCCCTGAGGAAAGGCAGTTATGCTATGCCTTTTAAATATTAAAGTGCAAACACTTGCCCTATTTGCTTGTGTTCTTCCAGGGGGCTTTGCATCAGCTTTATGATTACAGGAACCCGGCTCCATTGGGCTCTCCCTTCTCCGTAGCTGTGCACACATACCTGTGTATCCGGTTGGAAGCAGCCTGTGGCTCTCCTTTTGTGTTATGTCTGAACTTAAGGTGATTTTTTCAGTGCAGTCCTTTCAATACCTGCACAGCATTTTCTCCTTTTGGTGTCGTTTGCGCCGCAGTTGCCCCATCTCTGAGTAATTAGATTGCTGCTCTGAGCTTTCACATATATATGTGTGTACATCTAGAAATGTAATTTTGTTTTGCATTTTCTGAAAAACAAATGATAGCATACTGTCTGTGTTGGTGCTGCTTGTTTTTTGCGGCTTGCTCGCCACATTGGCAGTCTCTGCTCTCCATTCCTCCCTCCCGTCTCCTGGTGTCTGACACCTCCAGGCGGAGGCTGCCCTGAGAGACAGCGGGAAAGGGAAGGCTGCATGAGCCGGTGACTGACTGAAGTCCTGGCTGGCTGCGTGGATTTGGCACACAGTCTTGCCTACGCAGGGAGGGTTCCCAGTCGGCTACTGCCTTCTCAGCCCCCTCCTTCACTTATCCGAGTCCTCCTCCTGTTCAGGGTCTATTAGTTCTCATTGTGACGGCAAGGAAGATGCCTCTAGCAAAATCTCAAATGAACAATATGTGCACATAGTTTTAATAACTTTTACTGGCATCAATATTTGACTGGCTGGTGCTTCTTTGAGCAACCACATACAAAAACTGCCTGGAAGTGACAGATGTTGCAAGAGACAATTTATTTTTCCTCCTGAGGTGTGTTTGCATCTCTTTACTTTATAGATGTTTCTGTCTCTCTCTTAACGAGGGGAGGGAGTAGGAAGGAGAGGAGGAGGAGAGGAGAGGAGAGGAGAGGAGAGGAGAGGAGAGGAGAGGAGAGGAGAGGAGAGGAGAGGACAGGTGGAAATGGTGAGTATATCTTGCAGAAAACCAAAGGAATTGTATTGCATCCATGAGAGCCTGTAAGACAAGCTTGATGTGGTCAGATGAGCCTGACTAGTGTTACAGTGGAAGTGGGCATTGCCCCTCTGTGTCAGCATTAGCATTTTGCTTTAAATTTCTCTTAGTTTACTAGAACTTGAAATAAGCAATCCTGCTTCACACTGGACAGTGCATCTGGTGTTGCTCCGTTGTTGATGTTGGGGGTGGCCCAGAAAGAGGCTCTGTAGCAATAGTGGGATCTTCTAGGTGGGAACATGGTTGTGCAATTAAAGAGGCTGGCATGTGGATGGTGGATTGGGCAGTTGCAGGCCAAAGAAGTTTAGTTTTGCAACTGGACCTTTTCCTTAACTCTACACATCTGCGTTAGTTTGCTTAGGATTTCCTAGCAAAATACTACAGATAGCCTAGCTTAAAAATAGGCATTGATTTCTTACAGTTCTGGAGGCTGTGAAGTCCAAAATCAAGTGTAGGTCAGGCTGGTTTCTTCTGAGCCTCTCTCCTCGGCTGGCAGATGGCCACCTGAGTCTTCATGTAGTCTGTCCCTGTGTGCTCATCTCTGGTGTCTCTGTGTGTCCAAAGTTTTCCTTCTTACAAGGACACGAGTCAGATGGGACCACATCCCACACCTCAGTAGCACCATTTTAACTTAATCATCGCTTCAAAGGTCCTGTTTCCAACCAGTTATATTCTGAGGGACTGGCCGCTGGGGCTTCAACACAGAATTTCTGGGGACACAGTTCATTTCAGGACAGCACCTTTGGACACTTACGGTATTAAGATGGAGAGATGAATGGGGTGGAGGGAGCTCTTGTGGATGTCACTGGAGGCTGGTGGTTTAGGGCGTCACAAACAAGAGCCAGGTGTCCACAACGGTTGCCCTGGCACCTGAGTGGCAACCTGCCTGGGTATAGGCTCAAGAATAAGGACTGTAATGAATAATACATAGTGACAACTAATGCTTAAGTTCTGAGCAGAGACTGCTTGCGAAACCACGGCTGATGGGTCTGGACTGGGGTCACTGAGAAATGCTTTCTGTTCAGAGGGTTTTGGTGACCAAGTATAGTTTAAAACTTTATGAATGAAAACTTTATCAATGAAACTGAGGGTTCTTGACACACTAAAGCTACATGCCCTTCACCGGGTGACATTTGGAAGGAACTGGTACCCATGCCCTCTTGGGTAGAAGGTTAGGTAGGTGCAAGTGGATGCCATTGTTTTGGGTCCACTTGGCATGGACAAGGACCAAAAAGGAGTTGAGACATTTTTCTATTTATGGTGCTTGCTGCTGGTGTGGGAATGCTGGCCAGGGACTCTCATTCTTCTCTGCGTGCTCTGTATTCCAGGCCAGGCAGTGAAACTGCTTTATATGTTTGCATGCCTGTGTGCTAGCTGTGCACACAGCCCTGAATCACTGAAGCTGTAGGAAACAGATCTGTAGCTTTACAATTAGTGGCCCAGAGCATTTTGAGAGTACCTGCTCTCTGGCTTTTGATCAGAGTTCAGAAACCCACCTCTGGGGGTGAATTTTTTTTTTTTTTTTTTGTCTTTTTGAGACAGAGTCTTGGTATGCAATTCAGGTAAGCCTCACTTTATGGCCCAGGCTGGTCTCGAACTTGCAACAATCCTCTTGCCTCAGCTTCCCAAGTGCTGGGATTACAAGAGTGCACCACCATGGCCAGCTGGGGTGATTATTCATGGAGAGCTTTCAGTGGCACACACACGCACACATACACACATGCACACACACACACAGTTTCAGTTCAGACCAACTTGCTGAGATGATTCTTTAAGCACTGGATGGATGGTTCTTGTGATTGTAATAAGCATGATGAGGATTCTTAAATGTGAACGGGCATGGTTAGAAGCTTCAGAACTTGCATTTCTTTTTACCATTATTAGCAAACCTTTCCATAAAGTTGTGATGGGATGCCTGTCCTCTCCTGTCATCACTTAAACCAGGCAACAACTTATGAAAAATATCTAGAAGCCATCATGAGTCTGTCCTGGAACAGTGGACAGTAGGGGTGGCAAAGATAATTTGTGAAGTGGAGAGAGGGAAGGTGTTGGGTTTGCATCTGATCTGAGTCAGACACTACCTTCTTCCCACAGGTGCCTGGGCCCAAGTCTGGTTCGCTCTCAGCTTGAATCCTAGCCAAGTGGTAGGCAGGTGTAGCAACACTCAGCAGAGCAGGTCCTGGTCATACCTGAGTTGCTTAGCTCTGTGATTGATTTGGGCAGGTGAGTGGTGTGAATAGAACTCCCAAAGCTGGGGAGTTAATGTTCTGGGCAAGTTGGCTACAGAGTTCCCGAGTCAGGAGAGGTGTGGGAAGAGAAACGTGGTTTGGTCAATTTGGGGAGAGTCTAATTAAAGCTACAGGAAAAACTAAAACATTATTCTTTCCTACATGGAGCCCCTGGAATGTCAAAGATAGGAGTCTGAGAAGCTTCACGTAATAGATCTCCGTGGAGCTCTGTGTCTGTAGCTTTCTGCAGGCCTAACCTTTAGGGCTGGGTGGAGGGGAAGGGATCCTTACCCCTGGGTCACAGAGGCTCACTATTTCTTTAATCAGGGCTCGTTTCCCTTGGGGCTTCTTTTTTCAAATTATATGAGCAAGAAATAGGAGGACTCAGTCATCTTGCCCTGAGTGAAATGAGGTGTTTTGAATTTAACATGCAAATAAGTCAACAGCAGGTGTCACGAGCAGTGGTTTCCTGTCTCTTTGCTGTTGGGGGCTTGGGGGCAGAGTGTGTGTGTCCTTGTCATAAGGCACAGAGCCCTCGCCTTGCACAGAGAGTCTCAGAGATGCAGTCTGGTTTGTCCCTCTGTGGCAGCTTTCTTCCTTCCCTGTTGCTCTCTCTTTCTCTCTTCCTGATGGGCCAGTGCCCACTGCATCCCCTGGCCTAGGCCATAATTGACCAAATAACTGGACTCTTGCTAGCTGTGAAAGCTAGGAAAGGCCATTCAGTAGGTCCAGGCCTGCTCCAATTGCATGAGGAGAATCAGAAGTTTCTCCCAGGCCTGCTCCTCAGAGGAGACTGTATATTTCTCTGAATGTAAACTTGGGGAAAAAAGGAGGAGATTGGACGCCCCTGGGGAAGTCAAAAGTGAGTAAGCCCTGCATGCTGGGGTTGGGACAAGCATTCTTTATGGCCCCTGCAGGTCCGTCACGGCTGGGCATGCAGTATGATTTCTGTGAGCAAGGAGGCTACTTGTGATAGCTAGGGTGACCTACTTCAAGTTTATTTTCGTTTTAATGTAACAGAAGCTTATTTTTGCACAATTTTATTTCCACACTAATTACGAGCCTTTGGGAAGATGGTTTCAAACAGTTCTGTGGTTGTCCTAACCCTATCAGTTTCCTGAGTCGGGGTGAGCATTGCTGACAGTCTTTGCTAGCAGGCTGAGGTCCCCTGTCAGTGCAGGAGGCCTGCTGGAGGAGCCCAGGGCTACCTGCCACCCTCAGGGCAGTCTTTGACCTCAGGTTGCGTAACATGTAGTTTTTCAGCTGAGACAGTCAATAACTCCGGATTCCTTGGTCATGACTTTATCAGCAGTAGCTCGGTCTTCCTTTTCTGTTTTTTGTGACTCTTATGAGAGCTGAAAATAAGGTATATTTTCCCATAAAATGGTCAGGGAAGGTGGCACACGTACACACTGATATCCTTGTGTCAGGCGTGTGCACACAAATGCACACACACTAACGTGAATGCACATGCACACAGATGTACACCCAACCTTTCAGGCTGGTGCACCTCATGTCAAACTCCACGGACCAGGCCTTCTTGCTATTGCAGAGAATGGCAGTGTCCACATGATGCAGAGGGTCATCTGTGGGCAGTCTTGCAGCCTCTGTCAAAAGCTGGCCTTTAGCCCTGGGATTAGTGAATCCCAAGAACAACCTGGATTTGCTCAGTGAGCAGTCCCAGGCACGACATGGGTAGTGGTACTTTTGGTTCCGGGGACTGTGAATTTCTGAACAGATTGATAACCAATTTTCTAAGGACAGTTTAGGTTTCCAGTATCAGCAGTAGCTGGGTAGTGTCAGTAAGCTGGAGCAGAAGTTTTCCCAGGCTCTTTTCAGATTTCATTTGTTCTCCTTTAGAAATACTAGTCTAGGTAAAAGGTAGGGCAGATGTCATTAAGTGTGTTCCTAGTGTCTTAGGTTGGACTGCCTTAACAAAGCCCATAGTCAGCGTGGCCTAGGTGAGAGAAAATGCAGTATTGAGGTGCTGGCTGGTTCAGTTCTAGGGGAGGTCCCTCTTCTTGGCCATAGATGGTGACCTTCTCAGTGTGTTGTTACATGGGACAGGTCAGGGAAATCTGCTGTCTTATAAGGACACTAATCCTATCATGAGGATTCCATCACATTGGAAGTTAGTGTACAAACTTATGAAGTTTTTTGGGGTAGAGGTGAATGAATATTTAATTTTTAACACTTGCTATAAGGGACTTGCGCAATTCTCTTCCACTGCCTTCAGGACATAAAAGGCTCTGTAAAAATTCCCCAGGCAGAACTCTGAATGGGTACCTCTCCAGCTGGCAAGAAAGGACTGCAGTTCCTCATCTCTGTTCTTAGTGAAATTAAATTGATAATCATTTTAGTCCCAAGGTCCACTTTGTTCTGATACTGGTAGAGACAGCCATGAAAGCTTCCCTTGTTAATGTTTGCATGGCATATCCTTTCTCCACTCTCATACTTTTAATCTGTTTATATTTTTACACTTACCATGGTATATAATTGAGTTTTACCTTTTTATTTAGTTTGATGATCTCAGTCTCTTAACTGGAACATTTAGGCAATTTACACTTAATGCAATTGTTGATATGTTTAGGTTCATGCCTGCCATCTTACTGTTTATCCCATTTGGGCATTTTGTTTGTTTTTCTTTATTTGTGTCTCTTTTCCTGTCTTTTTTTGTTTGTTTGTTTAATTAAACAATTTCTAGTATTGTTTTATTTTCTCACTTTTAAAGTGCATTTTTTGTATTATATTTTGAGTGGTTGCTGCAGGTATTATAACATTCTTAATTTATCACAATATATACTGAATTAACATTATGCCACTTTCTGTGTAATAGAACAGCCTTATAGCAGTTTCATTTATCTCCATTAGGTACATTTGTTATTTTTTGTTTAGGTTCATTTTGTTTCTTCATATATTATAAAATCTTCAACACATTGCTATTTCACTTTCAACAGTCAATTGTCTTTAAAAGAAGTTTTAAAATTAGAAAAACTCTTTATGTACACCCACATATTTACCATTTTCAGTGTTTTTCAGTAGCAGATCTTATTTGACCCAGATTTTCATCTGCTATTGTTTTCTTCTTTTAACATTTATTATAATTTAGGCATGCTGATGACAAATTCTTTGCTTTTATTTATCTGAATATATCTTTTGCCTTTATCATTTGAAGACTATTTTCACCACATGTAGAATTCTAAGTGAATAATTTTTGCCTTTTGTATTGTAATAATGACATTCCAGGGACCTGTGGCTTATGGTGTTTCTGATGGGAACTCACCATTGTTCCCTTGTATGTAATGTGGTTTTTATTTGGCTCTTAAGAATTTGTACCCTTTTAACTATGATGTACCTTTGTGTGGTTTTCTTTATCTTCCTTGATTATTTTTTCTCCTTGTTGTGAAGTCACATAGTGCTATTCTTTTTTTATGTCTAGTAATTTTTTGTTGTATGCCAGGCATGATGGCTTCCATGCTGTTGACAATCTAAGTTTTGTTGTCTTTTCTTAAAGAGTTTTAAGATTTATTATGACAGATGGCTAATATAGTGTAGCTTGATTCCGTTGAGGGTTGGTTTTAGGCTTTGATGGTTTGATGGGACAAGTAGTCTTTACCTTAGGGTTATAGTGTGGTTATTTTAGTTTACCTTATGGTTAATTATGCTGCTTAGATTTGTAGATTTATTTTTTAAAATGAATTTTAAAAAATAAGCCCACATTTTAGAAAAAACTTTCTACCTCATAGTCTCCGTCTCCTCTCTTTCTGGAACTCCAATTATGCATGTCAGATTACTTAATGTTATCTAGGTCATTGGGACTCTGTTTATATTTTTATCTTTCTCTGTTTTTATTTGAGTATATGTGTTGATTAGCCTTTATCAACCCGTTTGTTTGCAGTTCCCAGTCCGTTATTAAGCCCATCTAAACATTTTTCATTATAGATAATCAAATTTTTATAGTATTTCTTTCTAGTTTCTTTTAAAAGAGTAGTTTTTGTTTTTCATCTGAGATCTTACTATCTGCCAATTCATTGCATTTATATTTTCCTTTATACTCTTAAGAAGTTATATATATACACATATATATAGTTGTAAACTTCCAATCTGCTAGTTCCATCATCTTTATCAATGCTGGGTCCATTTCTTTTGGCTTTAAAAAAATCCTGGCTATGAAATCATTTTTTGGCTTTGTATATTTACTCAGTAATTTTTAATGTATATTGGACATTATCAGTGTTGTTTGTTGAACACTGTTTTTTGTCATCTTAGAGTATTGAATTCTGTTGGACTTAATATGATCCTCAACATGGTTTTAAGCCTTGCTAGAATGGGTATAGAGCTAGAGTAACTTTTACTCTAGGGTAGGATAGCTCTACAAATACGGATGATCTTTGCAGAGTCTTAATTGAATGACTGGAATGAGTTTTGAGATCTCTCCATTCTGAATAGTTGGAATTCCACTATTTCTAGCACCACATATGGCCTGTGGAATCTTCATTCAGATCGTAGTCCCCTGGAAATGATTCTTTTCCAATCATTACAGTATTTCACTTTGCACCCACATGTGTATCTTAGGGTTTAGCCAGCAACTCAAGGATACCACTGTGCAGATTTCTGAGGCTTCTTCCTCTTGGATACCCACTCCTGTGAATTCTAGTTGTCTCAGCTGTCTTGAATTGTGATTTTTTTTTTATTTGCTGATCTATTAAAAATTTATGCCACACTTTGGAATGTGCTGTCATGCCAGATGCCCAGATGAGTGTAGAGCATATATTATATTTTTCCTTCTTGGGATTGCAGCCCTACACAGTCTATTTTCCAGTCTATGAAAATAGTTGCTTCATTTATTTTACCCCATTTTAAAGCGATTTACTTGTTACTCTTTCAAGACTAAGATACAACCAAATTCTTTGCAGGTAATGTTGGCTTCACTTCCAGCCCCCCACCCCGCTTTTGTCTCTTCATCCAAATCCCCTTTGCCTTTCAAATGAAAGTAAAGTTTCTGAGCAGAAGTTTCTATTTTGCTTTTCTCAGTAGAGATATCTGCTTCTAGAATCTTTGCTGCTTTCTAGCGCCACGTTTTTCTCTTTAAGGCTTTAATTAGCAGGCACTCAAGTGGAGAGCTAGAGTCTCTTGATCCTGATGTGTAATGGAGTGTTGCCTCAGATGCGAGGGATCAGAATAATTGAATGATAGCTGAGACACTGGCTGATTCAGAAAATCAGCTGAAGGCTGGCACTCTTCAGAAGGTGACTAGATCTAACTTTGGCTCAAGAGTTCTGAAATATTGTCCCAGTCACCTTGTCTCTTCTCAATGTCAGAGAGGCTGCTTATGTTTAGAAAAGCCCCTCTTTGCAGCAATGCAGTTATGTGGTGCTTGGAAGGTTTTCTCTTCTGAAGCATTTGTGTGCATCACAGTGATGTACTTTTTAAAATGCAGCTTTCTGAAGCTCTGCGGCCCCAAGAGTCTCATTCAGATTCACTGCTTGCACTGCTACAGCCTTATTCAAGTGGTCCTATTCTATAAAATTTTACATTGTTTCCCACATTTTACACATCTCCCTAATTTCATTTGAAGGGAGGAATTCCTCCACCTTTTTATTGTCCCCCTTTGCTGAGGAGAGGACATTTCCTCCATAACCTCTTGCAGGTGAGAGACAGTTATGCCAGTCCTGCAGTGAGACGGGATGGGGGAGAAGAGAAGAGAGGAGAGGAGAGGAGAGAGATTTGGAAGGATGGAGAGGGAGAAAGAGTAGAACTATTGGCTCAATTGTGATCATGTGACTTTTTGCATCATCTATTAATCATATTGCAAGACATCACTTGTTTGTCAAGTTCAAATTTGTTAGAAATGTTTGCTCATCTTGCAAAACACTTGTAGAACAAGTTAACTTGCCATCCAAGGTTTTTGGAATGGTAAGGTAGATTCAGTTGGGAATATACTTGTTTGGAAACATGAATTCTGCAGGCATTGACTGACAGTCTACACATGTGTTGTGTCTGCATCCATGGCCAGGTGTGTTGCCATGGGTTGAGAGGCTTATAGGAGGTCGGGAAGTGAACAGGGGCTCAGGGAGGAGTGGAAGCTGGAGATATGTATCAGTGAGAGCCCTCCACAGGAAGGGGAGACCCGTGAGAACCTGAGACAGGAAACTAGCACAAACTGGCTAAGGTCTTGTGCAGCTGGAGGTTTAGAGAAAATGAGGCGGCACAGCAAGACGTCCATTGGTGAGTCAGCATGGCCTGCGTGTCTCACCCACGTGGCTGCCAGTGTCTAGTGTTTGCTACTTACACAGCTGATTGGCAGTGGGACAAATCTGATGGCTTAACTGTGCAGCGAGATGGAGTGAAGAACGAATGTTCCAAGCAACCCCCGAGTTAAAGGCCTCTTGTTTCTGCTGCCAGGCCAGTCAAGGTTAGCTGGTTATCTCCTAAGCAGAAGGGGCTCCCAAGGGGGCAGATTGAAGCTCTCGCTCTCCAGGGGGGTGGGGTTGATTGAGAGGCTTCTGGGTTTGCACTGGGGTTGGGAGGCTCCATAGAGAGTGGATGAAGGAAATAAGTTGCAGACTGGTGCGGATAAAGTAAGGAAACTTAACTATGTAGGCACACTGGTCTGGCCTATGGGACAGGTTTGTGTTTTCTAAGGAGTGGCAGGGGACACTATTAACAGGATGGGCCCTGAGGTCCAAGTCAAATCCCCAGCACCAAAAGAAAAACAATCCACCAGCCCTCTCTGTGCTCCAGCCCCTGATTTATAAATCAGGAAGACAATACCAGCTCTGCCATCTGCCACGAAGCTCTTTCATGCGTGCTGATCAACCGCTGCAACAATTGATATGGTCCTTAGGAGGCCAGGTGGTGAAGCCCAGCCTGAGGGCCACACCAGCCACACCCACTTCTTTATACAGAATTTGAGGAGTGCTGTTGTTCAGTTTCCTCAGGAAACTGGCTTCACAATCTCCCCCTCTCCCAAGATCCCCAAATCCACAGATACTCAGGTCCTCTCCATGGAATGGCACATTGCTTGTCAATAACCAAGCACATCTTTTTGTGTACTTTAAACCATATCTCCATTATTTATAATGCCTGAGACAGTGGACATGCTGTGTAAATAGTAGTTATCCTGTATTGTCTAGGGAATATTGGCAAGAAAAAAGTCAGTAATGTTCAGTACAAACGCAGGATCCCAAGGCCTAAGCGTGTGGTACTGTACTGTATTTACCCCAAAATAAGACCTGAGCAGAAAATATGCCCTAGCATGATTTTCAGGATGCTTGTAACATAAGCTGTGTCCTGAAAATAAGCCACAATTAAGGTTGTCTGTCAGACAGATACATTTGGCTTGTCTGTTGCAACATACAATGCATGTATTAAGTTATAAACTAATATTAATATATAATTAAATATAAATCATATTATTGATATTAATACTTATTATATAATATACATTATAATTAAGTATTTGTAAATACCCAAGGGGGCACCTTTGGGTGAGAGGGAGATGCCTATGTAAACAGGTGAACTTGAGACTTCCTGCTGAATGACCAGTAGGAGTGCAGACGCGACACACAAATAATGTGTGAGCTTGATAACCAACGGTGTATCGTGATGAATGGATTTGTACTTGTGTGAAAGAAAGAAATGCTTTCTGAGTTTTGCTGCCTGCAATTTTTTATCGCTTTCTTGTGGATCATCATTTTTTTTTTCTTTGTCTTTTTGAGACAGGGGCTCACTATGCAGTTCAGGCTGGCCTTGAACTCACTTTGTAGTCCAGGCTGGTCTCGAACTTGCAACGATCTTCCGGCCTCAGCCTCCCGAGTGCCAGGATTACAGATGTGCACCACCATGCCCAGCTAGGATCATCATTTTTAACTGTCATTAGTTTTGGTGCCACTCCTGTCTCCTAAGTCTTCAGTTAACACTTGTTTGAATGGGAGCTTTGTGAAGCCCAGCTTGCAAGAGGTTGTGACTTGGGTGAAGCCTTCATGGGATAAAATCACTGACAGCTGTGTTGCTAGTATGCTGTGAGCAGGCTGTGTGGACAAGAAGTGCTCATTTAACTACGGGCAGCTCTACTGCTGGACATGAGCGATATGAGCCAATGGTTCTACAGGAAATGGAACCATACGAAATTCAGGTTGAAACTGGACGTTTGGAGAGTTCTAATGATATTCTGGAAGAACACATGACAGTATTTGAATAAATGTAGATTTTTATACATGAAAAAATGTAGATTGTTGTATATGAAAACATAAAATACTCCATGAAAATAAGCCCTATTGTGTCTTAGAGCAAGAATTAGTATAAGGCCAGATCTTATTTTGGGGAAACACAGTATTTAAGTGAGAGGAACAGCCTGCAACAGTGCACGCTGGGGAAGGACCAAGGGCTGGTGAGACAGCAAGAGGTAATGGCAGGAAGGCATTTCATGAGGCCGCTTTATAGAGGCACTTGCTGACCCCCGGTGTAACCATGTCTCCAACAATCCTTCATCTCTCTGCCTTAATCTCCACTCTGTCCAGCACCTCTGCTCAGACCTCAGTGCTTTGCAGCTACAGCCTCATCCCTCCATCTTCTTACCCCTGGTCATCTCCCTGCATGGTGTGGGGACTCCTTTCCCTCTTTCCTAGCCTTGGCACCCACATCCTCTGCCCAGAGTACCACTGTCTCTGCAGCATTTTGCCAGACTCTCCCCTGCTTAACTTTCATGATTTGGGAATGGAGTCCTTCCGCAGAAAGCTGGCTTGCTCCTAGACTCTGCCCATCCTGGCCCTGCTATCCCTGTGCTGTCAGCTCCCAGGTGCCTGTGTAGCCGGTAACACGTGGCCTGAGGCTTGGGTAGGGGCATGCTCAGGACTGTCCTGATCTCCGCTGTGTCCTGTGCACCACAAAAGTGCCCAGCACATATTAGGTCTGCAAGAAGCTTGTGATAAATGAATGAATGGGAATGCTGAGGAGATCAAATGAGATCATCTTTATGACCCCCCCCCCCACAGCTTGTCAGTTGAAAGGGCTTTGTAAACAAAATTTAAATTTTGGAGGTAGACCCATGTTATTTGCAACTGACCACTTTTTGGCACTTTAAACATAAAGCACAGATAATTAAACATATAGGAGGAGGAAAAAAACCCATTTATCTGAATTTTGAATATTTTATGATTATTCATGCCTTGTATACATTCATAATTATGTTTACTTAAGAAGCTGAAGACTTATTCTACCATTTACAATCAGCATTTTTGAGCCAGAAGGGAGCAATGGTGAGCAGGGATGTTGTTCAGTATTTTATAAAAATATTGACAACTGAAACTCCCTCTGGAGGGTGAGACCTTGGCACTAAAAAGGAGTTATTCCCACGAAGACTCTGACATGAGTCAGCCAAGGCTGCTGACCACTGACTGCTACTCATTATTTTTCTTCTATTCAAGTATTAGATTTTGGATGGATCTCTGTAAGTTAAGTACTATGTACTCCTCCTTGAAGAACAATTTTTTCTGTGAAGAACCCAGAAAAGAGGGAAAAAAGAATTTTTCTACAGTCTCAAGAGGAGAAAGGAAAAAGGGTCTGGTTGTATGAACTGCAAACTTTGAGTTGCACCAGAGTCACCTGGGGTGCCCAGTAAAATGCAAGTGCCAGGGCCCTACTTACACCTGACGGCCTAGAAGTTCTCGGCATGAGGTACAGGTACTAGAAATGTTTTTCTTTTCTTTTTTGCTTTATTTCTATTAGTCCATATTTATCATACCTATTGATCACATTTATCATAGAGAATTTGAACCTTAATTCCTTTTTCCCCATGCCCTTCCCCTCCCTGCAGGCCCTCCTCCCTTCCCCATTTACAAAAGCTTTGTTTCTGTCTTCTCCCTTTCATACTTTTTTTCCTTTTTCTTCCCTTTCCTCCCCCGCTTCTCCTTCCCCTTCCCATTTGAACATGTTCCTCTTGCTTCCCAATATCTGTCCTTCTTTATGCTCCCTATTTACCCTTTGAGTTTCTCACAGAAAAGAAACAATGCTCTATTTAAAATTGTCTGTCTCATTTATTTCACTTAAGATTATGGTCATGAGGTGTATTCATTTTCCTATAATTGACACAAGTTTATTCTTTATGGCAGAATAGTACTTCATTGTACATAAATACCATATTTTCTTTATCCATTCAACTATTGATGGGCATATGAGCCATTTCCAAGATTTAAGTATTATAAATTGTGCTACTATAAACATGGATATGCATATATCACTTTAGTAGGATGCTTTTTTTTTTTTTGGTGGCACCAGGGATTGAACTCACAACCTTGCGCCTGCCTGACAGGCGCGTAAGCCACTGGGCCAAACTCCCAGCCCTGGTTTTTTGAGGCAGGGTTACACTGTGTAGCTCAGGCCGGCCTTGCACTCGCATTGTAGCCCAAGCCGGCCTCAAACTCACAATGCTCCTCCTACCTCAGCCTCCTGAGTGCTGGGATTAAAGGCGTGTGCCACCACACCTGGCTTGGTAGGATGCTTTTAACTCTTTTTATTTTTTTTATTTTTTTTTATTTTTTATTTTATTTTATTTGAGTGAAGAAAAACAAAACAAACAAAAACAACAAAACAAAAAAAGACGACATATATAATAAAAACAACAAGCAAAAGAGACAAGCAAATGACTAGAGTAAATACACAACATTGCAGGTTTACACAACCGGTAGATACAAGCTTGACAATGGTTGCAATATTGCGCATCGTTATCTTTAAAATGGTTTCTTACATTATCAGATATAGACATGCAAGATTGATCTAATCATATGAGTATTAATTGTTCTTTCTAAATAACGAATACATTCAGCAGTGTTCTTTTTAGTTATCTTACATATACATATATACAGGTTTATATCTTTTCCTCTTCCCTTTTCTCTTTCCGCCTATTCCCTTCCCAATTATCTTTGCTCTTTGAGCTGTTTTTTACCCTTCCATAGTATTTATTATAGATTTTGAATCATATATACTTTTCCATTTCTTACACTAGG